>JZKD02S1678628.1:1336770-1361161 GCA_000966675.3 Picea glauca | reverse complement strand
TGTCAAGAGATAACTCAAACCAATACAGAAAGTCCTCTCCAAAAGATGCGCCACTCTTCTCCCTCTCTCCAACTGGTAAGTCGCAACTTGCCTCTTAGAAATGAACAAGTGTGTTATGTGTCAAAGTGAGGCGCTAGCCTCTCTATATATACAAGTCTGGGACGTGTGAAGTGTCTTCACTGGCAGGGCCGACTTCTCACTCTGGGTGGGTAAACCCACCTTTATTATATTTCTAGGTCTCAATAATAATTGCTGGGGCCGACTTCTTATTCTGCCTATTATAATTGTCTGTTGACCAATCCGCAAAAGGGGATTTGGTCCTAATACAATAACCGACATGATCAATCCACAATGGGGATTGATCCTATGAATAATATAACAATAATAATAAGAATACTCTTTGCAGTTACATTATTTCAACAAGCACTTGTGCCTCAGCAGTCATATCACATAATGTAGATGACCTTACACTTCAACAGAGTAGTGACACTAGTGGGGATTCACACGTGTTAGCACCTAGACCTAATGAGCTTCCTATGATGACCGTGACACATTTGTCATCTTTTCAGACACCCATGATAGCCACGACACATGAGGATATCAATGGCATTTCAGATATGATGGAGGAGCCTTGTGTGAGGGATGCACACCAGGGACATGGATCCACAGACTCGGGAGGAGAGACACGACATGCAAACATTTGACCTTACACATACATATCAGTATGAGGAGAGTGAATCACTTCTTTTGGAGACTCCATTGTTTGATCAGGTTGCGGGGACTGACAGTTTGACGGGACATTTACTTCCAGGACCGGTCGACAATGATGTGGATGCACTCCTTATTGGTCGAGATAGCCATAGCACGTGTCTGGACACATCTGTATGGGATCCAGGCGCAAATGATAGTAGCAGGGTGAGTGCACAGAAGGATACAGCTGCTCATATAGGATACAGTATGATTCAGAGGGGGATAGCAGTTGGTGATGATGTGCAGTCGCATACAGGAGGACCCAGTAGCCGAGTGGACAGGGGGCAGTTCAGTCCCTTATCTTTTGCAGAGAGTGTTGTTGGGGATTCCAGGGTTGACACTAGCAGTGAGGAGCGTGAGGTAGCACCTCAGCATGAGTGTGATCAGGAGTCACGCTACTTGGCAGGACAATTGAGAGTCAGTGAGGACATGATCATGGTAGCCACTAGGTGCATTGATGACACACATGCATTGGTGGTCGATTGTTGTTGGAGGGCATCGATGGCACATGATAGTTCAGATGGGGGATTTTCCATAGATGACTTTCATACTCTCAGGGAGAGTGTCTGTGATGAGGATAGACTACCAACAGTTGTTGATGGACAGGGACTACCTATTGGAGATTGGCGAGATGTATCACAGGGCCCCGAGGGAGCAAGAGTTGGAGGTGGACAGACTCACTCATGAGTTGGAGAGCACACGAGGATCCTTGAAAGGCACACAAACAACCCTTCAAGAATCAGAGCCCAGAGCAGAGGAGCTTCTTGAGGAGATCAGACAAAGATCCACTACATCTATCTTAGTAGAGAGTCAATTATATCCTTCAGTCACATTGCTAGAGGATGTTGGTACTTAGCAGAGGAGCACCAGTTGATGGAGGAGCATGAGGAGGACCCAGGATCACTGATGAGTATGGAGAGTTATGATACGGAGGCGCAGGAGCTACCCTCCATGAGGATCTTTAAGACAGTCGAGCACTCACATATGCATGGGGAATCCAGAGCCAGGGGCAGTTATGAGGACACTTCCATTTGTGTCCCAGGAGTGGTTGACCTTCATGTAGAGGTTGACCCAGTAGTACACCCAGGACCTATGATGTTGCAGGAGTATACAGGAGATTACATGAGTATGCAGGAGCATATAGTGATGAGTGATAGTACACAGAGACATGCAGAGGTGTACGGTAGGATTCAGAGGGACGTATTGGATTGTAGAGAGGAGACACACTTAGTAGAGCATGGAGATTCCTCTCCCTTGCAGCCATGGATAGATCTGGGAGATCACCTTCACAGTATCAACAGTTGCATGAGCGATGATGGATGGAGAGTGGTTGACCAGCAGTTTGAGAGGTTACCCCCGGTTGTACCTGTTGATTGGGGTTCAGTGATGACTTTAGGCAAGTGTTTACCATGGGTACCGATGAACGAGCTTTTGGTTGAATCCTTGGGATTGACCAAAGCATATGATACTTTCCAGTCCTACAGTCAGCTACAGATGTTTATGTTAGCCTTTCCCGACACTTTCATCATTGACAGCAGCATGGGGGGAGATAGACAGTGGCAGAGGACATGGAGAGTTGTTAGGCCGAGACCACCTGACAGGAGTGCTTTTATGGCATACAGCAGGATAGGGGTGGATCATCATAGGCAGACAGTTGAGACTTTGGGCGTTATGGTGAGCATCTTAGGCCATGGGATAGCAGACATCTCAGAGGGCGACACAAATACAGAATCTCATGGGGATGAGCACGGAAGGCTTCCGACAGTGATCAGTATGACACAGGAGCAGTTAGTTGGGATTGGAAGTGATAAACTTCCAAGTTTGCCATGGGATCCGGAAGTCCATTTTGTTAGTTGGTTGTTTCACCTAATGATGACCCAGGTTGCGCCAAAGAGCCACATACTTCACTTTGGGTTGGTTTTGAGTGGGCTTGCAGGGGCTTGTCCTATGGAGCGAGGCAGTTTCTCCCTTTTGATCCTCATGATCGAGCATAGAGATGGTTGGGTAGATACTACTTCCACAAAGGTTCTTTTACCGATGCAGCTTCTGGACAGCAGGTCCAGTTTCCACATGTATTCCAGTTTGAGGATCCAGGAGTGGGGGATCCGGTATGTATACGGGGAGCAGACAGTCATGATCAGAGTAGTGCAGCGCCAGCATGGTGATCTTTGGCAAAGACTAGCATGGGACCCTGGGATTGCAAGGTTGAGCATTTCATTGACTAATGGAGGCGAGTGGACCCTTACAGGGGAAAGTTATTTTGACTTTCCATTGAACTTCAGTGTTGAGGAGAGCACGTCACTTGAAGGTGATTCATGGAGGTCTAGAAGCAACTCACTATGGCAACAGCATGTGCAGTTGGTGGAGAACGTGTTGATCTTGGTATGGACTTGGAGGAGGGACTCATTCCGAGATGAGGTCATGTGTCATGTGCAGGAGACTCATGGTGTTGAGATGTTTCAGGATTATGCTTCACAGGGTATTGCAGTTCACATCCTGATATGGGACCCAGGGGATGGAGTGTGTGATGGTTCATCTTTGGATGGAGCCTATTGTGTGTCCCACAGGTGGACATGGGACCCCGGTATTATATATGGATTGATTCAGTTATTGCTTGAGGACAAGCAATATTCTAGCAGGGAGGACTGTAATGTCCCCACTTTGGGACATCATCATATTACAGAGTGTTATGATGACCTGAGTTGCCAGATGGAGGTTATAGCGAGTACAGGGGCTATTGAGGGGTATTTTGGGGTCTAGCTTACATCGCTCATCTTAGTTCATCATCACGATCCATTCCGCACAGCTTGGCTTTGGTTCCGTTGCATTCCAACGATTTCCGTAATTTTGGGCTATATGTTAATTAAATTCACTAAGGAGGTCGTATTGGGCATAATACTTGGAGGAACCTCTTAGTGTACTAGCTCATTGGAATCGGGAGGAATAGCACTACAGGATAGGATGATGAGAAGTGACTTCCAATGGCCAGGGAAGCCACAAGGAGGGATAAAATACTTTTTAGCGATAAATTGTTAATTAATTAATTAAAGTGATTTAATTAATTAATTAATAATTAAATAAAGTAAAAGTCACTTTGGAGAGACAAGGTGAGCAGGGAGGATAAAAGAGAGATAGGGGCCTCCATTCTCTCATTATGTTGTTTATCATTTTGATATCTGGCTTCTTGCTAGTGAGCCCATGCGCTTGGGGGTTTTGAGGGTTTTGACTTACAAACCCTAGAGATCAGCGCAGTGGTGAAAGATCCCACCCAACCTGGTCCAAGCTTGGGCACAGAGGTGAAAGATTCCTCCCTCACCATTCTACATCAGATCCATTCCGTTACAGAGGGTTTCTACATCAGTCACAGGCTCAGAGGGAGCTAGGGCGCAACTCCAGGGGGTTTCCAGCAGTAGGGCGCACCACCTTGAGGAGATTAGCACGATCAAGGCAGAGGAGAAGGATTCTGAGGAAAAGGACTTATGGGTATTCTTTGTAGGGCCTAGGGCGCCTTTCCTAGTCCTTTCCGTAGGAGATTTCTCTGTCATATTATTTATTGGAGCTCAACACAGGTTCAGAGAGAGGAGGGTGCACCACAAATTGAGGATCTTGTCTTTGGAGGGTCAGTTCTTCATTGTTCAGCCCGAGACTTTGCCAGGGGTTTTCCCTTGACCCGATCTACAGTTCCATGTATTTTGAGAGTATCTGGAGGTCCCTAGGATAGAGGCCGAATTATTGGTATTCTACAGCCAGGAGGGCGCATTGCAGATAGGGGATTCAGTCATCTAGGGGGTCAGATCTCCATCATTCAGCCTGAGACTCTGCCAGGGGGTTTCCTTTAGCCCGATCTACAGTTTGGCACCTTTCTCAGGGGATTTGGAAGCTTATTACTTGGAGGCCGAAATCTTGGTCTACTTCAAACAGTGAGTGGTGCATTGTGATAGGAAGATCTTCATATTTCAATTGGGTTATGAGTTGGTTCATCTGGGTTTTTTATCTATAGCTTGGAAAGGCTTTTGGAAGCCTAGATATTCTTCTATCTGGTCTTTTTGAGGCCAGACACTATACTATATTATATGTATTCCATATCTGCTTCATTTTGTATGAGGACCACCATTGTTATGAATAAAATCAGATCTGAGGTATTTTTGGTTATTCCTTGTGTTGTGGATCTTGCATCTTGTTGAGGTATGTTCCATTGCTATATGTATTTTGATTATTGCTGCAAACACACATTAAACCCATCAGTATAAGCCCTAGCACAACTTAAAAGACCAAATCCACAAAGTGTTTGGCGAAATGCCACAACCAAAAAACATTTAAAATCACATGAAAAACACAATGTTCTTGGCATCTTGACTTGGGAACATTACAACTAACTCCTGAGTCACTGCTATAGCCTACAAGCTACTATAGGTGGGAATGCCAATGACAAATACAAAATAAGGTACATACTAGAACCGTAGATGGAAGACTTCCATAGCACGAGACTATCAATAGTCCTCCAGCTCCATGTCATCATCATCAAAATCAGCACCACCACCACTGCTCTCTCCTCCAACCTCCAACTCCTCTACATGATCATCCAATCCAATATGTGGAACTGGATTTGTTGCTATGGAGGATGACCCCTCAAGAGGAATATCATCCTCAAAAGTGATCAGCTCTAGCACTGGGTCATTAAGATCCATGTTGGCCAATGCCAACTCAACACTGTTGTCCAAACCCATATCATCAGGAAACACATCCCACATCTTTGTCTTTCCCTTCACCCACTCCTCCTTCTCCCTGTAAATAAGACGGAGGTTGGTGTGCGCATAAACCATTGTCTCTGCCTTGGATTACTCAAGCCTGTTCTTCTTCAAATTGTACAAATTCCCATATGTGCTCCAATTCCTCTCACAACAAGAGGATGAAGTAACCTGAGAGAGGATCCTCATGGATAACTATTGTAGAGGAGGGCATGTCGCCCCATGAGTTGCCCACCAAGCATAGGGCTTCTTAGCCCCCCTGTCTCTAAGCACATCATAGCTAGAAAGTCTCTCGCTGGCAGTGGAAAACTCTACAAAGCTTGCCTCCACCTCATCAAGGGATGCTCTATCCTGGTATAGTCATCTAAATGCTTCCTTCCTCCCTTTTGAAAGCTCATGATCCATGTGAGGAGAGAATCTGCGTGAAGTCCCACCACTGAGCCACTCATTGTTGTAGTATTTTGGATTCAATGAGTGAGCCAAGTAATGCAAAGGTGTGCAATTCTTATTCTACCTGCTAATAAGAATATCATGTATGATGGTGAAAAAGATCTTTGGTGGTGTCCCATACTCAGGGGACTCATTTTGTAAAATAATGGTCCTCACAGACTCAATCATGGAATCCCACCCCTCATAAACCTCTCCTAGGACAAGCTTGTCTATGTCTGCAAATTGTAACAAAGAGGTGATAGGGTCCATGATCTTAATGGTAAGATCTACACTCTCCCACCAAGCATCATCTAACATTGCATCCTTGACATCTTTTGAAGAAGCTCGATCCGTCTTTCTCCAAAAAAACCAAAACTCTAAAATAACCATGGACCCAAGAGCGGGTTTGACCTCCCTCAACCTCTTAAGCATGATGGATGAGGAGGCAAACCGTGTATCTACAATTTTCAACAATGATAGATGTGTGTACATTTTATAGATTGTGAGGGCATTGGTATGGTTTTGTACAAAATTGTTGATATGACGTGCATCCTCAATAAGACTTTCGATCCATATCACATCCAAAGCAATGGATTTAAGTGCTACATTCAAGGAATGAACAATGCAAGGTGTCCAAAATATTTGTGGATATTTAGCTTCTACAACCATGCTAGTAGCCTTGCAAACACGTGCATTATCTGTAATAACTTGCACACAAGAATCAACACCTACATCTTCAATAACTTTAATGAACAACTCACCCATATAGTGTGCATCCTTGTATTTTCCAAGAGCATCCATTGCTTTCAAGAAGACCGGTCCATTCAAGGAAGACACCATGAAGTTGATGAGTGGATGGCGTGTTGCATCTGTCCATCCATCTAAAACAATACTAACACTAGACGAGGGCCAAGTTCCTTTAGGCTTTAGCATTTTATCCACCTGCCTCTTTGCCTTAACCAACAATGTGGTTCTAAGCTTTTTTGAACCAGGAGGGATGTACCCTGTTGGAGCCCCTTGAGCTAGACCTCGACACATATCAATAAACAAAGGAGACCGTGCAACATAAATGAGATGAAGTTGAGATAGAAAAAAAACCCAATGGTAAGATCCAACTCATCTTTCCTCTCTTGCTGAAATATCTTGTCCATTGGACCCATTGCGGGCCTCTTTTTTGTTGTTGCACTCCCACCCCCAAATGGCTAATTGCTAGATGGTTTCCTCAAGAATGGAAGAGGATCCTCATTCTTGGGTCTCCTAGATGTTGCTGCCACAATCCCTTCGCCAACATGGGCCTCTCTTTCCAATTCCCTTCGTTTGGATCCATTCACCCCTTGACATGGTCCAAGTCCACAAGGTGTGCCCAACAAATGGCCCTTTACTTGGAAGTAGGTGCTTGTAAATTGATTCTTGCAAAAATTACATGTCCAAAGAATATTATCTCCCCCATTCAACTTGGACTCGGGCCCTTGATGTCTTGTGACATACTTCCAAATGGATACTTTGAATCTTGAGCTTGATGTCTTGCTAAAAGAGTGTGTCTTTCAACACTTGAAATTGTTGTTGCAGCCCCACTTCCAGTAGATGGAACATTGGTTGACCCTGTTGAAAATGAAGGAGAGCCAGAGGGGACTACATTAGTGGGAAAAACCCTCCTTTTATTTTGCCCTCTTCTAGTTGCCCTTGATGATTGAGCCATGGTTGCTCTGCTGTAATAAACTTCTTGCCCTCGAACTGTTGTTGTGCTGTAGGAAAAAGCTTGATGAATAGTGGACAAATTCTCTTGCTTGGCACTCCAAATCGCTTCACACACTCCAATAAAACCCTTTGTTGCACTCCATAACACTTGCTACTCCAACCTGTGGCACAAATGAGCAAAAATGAAAGTCAAAAATCGTTTTTAAGAGCCGTGGGCAAGCTGTTTTCACGACACATTTTTTGGAAGTGTCAGAGACGAAATTGCAAAGTGTCCCATGAACAGGACACATTGCAACTTCGTGTCGAACAAAAATTAGGGTGAATCACATCCGACACGCTGGACACACAACACAGTGGGGGGTTTGGACATGTCAGGTAACATAGCTATAAAGTATGCCATCATCAAGTGAAATATAACCCAATGTACTAAGATACATAATCACCTAGGCAAAACATGTCATCAATCCCATCTAACCATGTCTCATCAAATGAAGTGCTCATATCACATATCCACTACAACATCATACTGCTAGAGATAAATCAAATTATCATTGGTGCTCCTAGTGGGCTCTAGGGGAGTAGGCAAGCATTTCTACACTCTCCACTTCCCTCTAAACATCACACACCTAACCATTGAGCAATTAGTCAATATAAAATACCATAAGGGTAATGCCACGAGAAATGTGTGTATTCATAAAATAGCCCTTGCATTTGTCAAGTGATAAACAAATGTCATCAGAATATATGTCATGTGAAACTAGATGTGACCTCATTCAATATGAGGGGTAACACACTCCATCTTCTATATCCTAAAGCCCCCACCTACTATTAAGTATCTCCACAATGGGCAGTGTTTACTTATGCTTCTCATAAAGCATCTTTGTCTCACAAAAGATAACTTGTCATAACTCTGTCTATCCCTTGATTTCAATGTGGCGGGAGAACTTTTAGAAAAGGATTCAAATGTCAACAATAATTAAAAGAGGCCTCTTATCAAATATCAGTTATTAATTACCAAATGTTAACCCTTATTAAACTACTACTTTAAGTAAACAACAATGTACATGGTTGTGAAAAGTCATATTAGCCCCAATTACGAGGTCGCATTGCTTATCATACAAATTGTTAGGGTTAATATTAAACCTTAACCCCAATTCTCAACAGCAATCCTAGAACAATTGCCAACAATGTCTTGCAATAATGTAAATTCTATAATATCTTATAATGAGAATCTTGTGTTAATTAACTCTTATGATTCTAAACATTTAATGAAACCTTCTTAAAAGAGAAAACATATTGATTATTTCTCCATATAATGTCCTAATCTTAGATAAATGAAAGTCCCCAACTATAGATGAATAAACATGCAATCGCATTATAATATTACAACTACTAATAAACAAAAGACATTAAAGGGAGTAATACCAACAACATAAACACAATAAAAAATTGGAACCTTCTTTTGAAGAGATTCCAGTGTTAAAGAACCATCTGCTTTAAGTCGAGTCCAATCATCTGCATCTTCCTCTAAAGAGTAAAAAATGTCATCGGCATGCAATTGCAGATCTGAGTAAAGGCCATGAAGTACTTTAAATAGTGCTATTGTTATGTCCTACAACCAAAGAAAGCAAAAAGATAAAACAAAAAGCACCTTGCTATCCATCATTTATGGCTTCTTTGATATAGTTCACACAAGTATAATCTTCACATGCATGTCTCACGTATGAAGTATAACCAAACCACAAATAGAAACTCGATAAATATACATATATTTGCTTCATCATTGTGATTAAAATGACCATTCATGAAATGAAGTTAAAAATTAATATAAATTACAAATGATCTAGGCAAAATTTTAGAAAGCAAGTACATTTCTACTTATAAGAGAAAAGAGACAAATGGAATGAGTATCAAGCCACAAACATCAGTGCATCCAAAAGGAATTAGTGGTAAACAAAGTTTAAAAGTGGTAATAGAATTGTAAATTACCAACAAAAACAAATAAACTATACACACGTCACACGTGCTACTTCATGTGATAACCTTGTCCGATCAAAACTATTCACAAGCTAGCTCAAATAGTCACAACACAAGCTAGTTTGGTTGTTCAAGCAATCAAATGACCATTTGGTTGTAGTGTTTACAAATGTGTTGAGCAATAAAATTGTAAATTGAAAAGAAAACACATCTCAAAACTATACTTGTCCAATTAATAACCCAACTTATATTGAAAAATCTGTGTAATTGGCGACTACATTAATTAGGAGACATATACGGATACAATCAAACATGTCTACGATTAACCTAATTACATTAGCAAGCATTTTAATAGCAGCATTTAACTAAGAAAATGTACTTAAAGTAATCTAGAAGTACATGTTGCATAGATAATTCAATGTATCATATAAGTAATAAACACATACCTTATAAGCAAAAGTAAAATTTGTGCTCACTTGTTGGAAATCAAAAAATTCTACTACCCAATAACAAATACAATATCTTTAACATTAACAATAAGCAATAAATTTGAATAGGCTTCACCAATAATAATTTAACAATATCATAGTCATGCAATGATCCAATAAATTGGAGAGCAATAGTAAAACTTCAGCCATTGGAGATAAATTCATTGTTATAAATGAAAATAACAAAGTTGCATAGGGTAGATGTCCAATGCATAAGATGAATGATGAGTTTAGGACAAACAACACTAGTAAACGAAGGTCCTATTACCTCACAAACTAGCACCTTTAGATTAAGGTCCAAAAGATTGGTACTAGACTATGGGCAACTAAGAGGGAGGCCAATGTCACCTCACCAACCCTTATCACACATTATGTTGGCTCTTCTCAAACTCGAAGGGGGATTCCCTTCCCTAAAGAAGGATTGCTAAAGCTTAGGCAATAAGGGCCCAAGGTGAAATGAAGAGTGGTTGTAGCAAAAAAGTGTTGTTATATAGAAAATATTAAGGTGATGGGAGGATCAAGACTAGTGTCAAATCAATTGGGTATATGGAGTCAACAAGGTCATGACTTATGAGCTATATCCTCAAGTAAAAAGGAAATGCTATAGCCGGAATGAACAAATTACAGCATTCCTATATGGCTGTTAATGAATAAAAAAATCTGATTTCAAAGGCCCTAATGAAGGAACACTCACAAATGAGCAGGAGGGTATGTTGCAACTTAGAAAATGTAAATTCCAACAAGTTCTAATTAAGAAGACATAGCATTTATTAACACTTTCCAGAAGCAAACAGAAAGAGTCCTAAAGAAAAATCAACCACAATTAACTCTTCTACATAACTCCTCTAAATAAAGAATAGAGTTACCATATTTAAGCCCTCGTGACATACTTGAAGAAATTGCATTTACGGCTTCCATATTCAGCAAATTGACATCCAAGAAAGTACAAGCCTCAAGTTTTCCATATCCTTCAAGATATTCAACAAATGCTCGAAGGGAAGAGCTCCCCAAATCCAACCATACCCTCAAATGGAGAGAGGCAAACCTTTATATAAGTTTCAGCTCTATCTCCTCAACAATAAAGAAGTATTTGTTTTCCTAAATCCATTAGTTCTCCAAGGAATAACAATAAAATATCATTCTCAACAACTTCTTTACTAAAAGTAGCTATGATTTGTTGAGATCCACTTTCTTCTCCAAGAAGAAACAATAAAATATGTAAGGAAAACAACACAATAATGCTCTCATGTAACCAACTCCATGAGACAAGACAACAATAATAAAATAATGTTGACTATGCCAAGTGTCTTCTCTAAAGTGGTTGACCATGTCTACTTCTCCAAGAAGAAACAATAAAATATGTAAGGAAAACAATACAATAATCTCTCATGTAGCCAACTCCATGAGACAAGACAACGATAATAAAATAATGTTGGCTATGCCAAGTGTCTTCTCCAAAGTGGTTGACCATGTCACAAGCTCCAAATTCAATGTTATCGAAACCGGTGGAACCCGATCGGTCCGACCGGTTTTGGAGCAAAACCAGGTCAAATTGGCATATTGAACTATTTTTTACTAGTTCGGTACCGAACCAGCCGGTTGCGTATAGCATCGTACAACACGACATGGACCCACAATTTTCAAAAGAAAAAATTAAATAATAATTTAAGAGAAGGGGGGCTTATTACCTAACCATAGGGCCTACTCTGTTGGCATTTACATGATTCTCATCTCTTGATAGTTATTGCCTTATGATTAATAACAAGATTCGCTTTCATACATCAGTTATCATAGAATAACTATACACTGAAAATCTCAACTATAACAATGCAGCGGAAATAACAAGATCTATAAATATTAACCATGCACAATAGACATAAGAACACAAAAGTTTATCCTCGGAAATCCAAACTTGGGAGAAAACCCAGCAACCTTTCTCTAGAAGAATTCGATCAAAGATATTACCAATACATCACCATCAACAGCCAAAATACCATACAGAAAAGATCCTCCTCAAGGCTAGCATCACCAAGACCTAGCTCCTTAATAATATGACCAAGAAAAAACAAGCAAGAGCTTCTCCAATTGTGGCGCACTCTCCAAAATAACCAATAACCCAAAAATAGTGAAACTGCCAAAATTGCAACTACAAATGCCTTGTGCGCACTGCAGAAGGAGTTGTCTGACTGTCCAAATGAAATAATCCAATTCTATATTTATACTAATTTGGGCGCCAGTCTGGGCCCGACTTCTTATTTCTGGGTCTTCAATTTCTTTATTAATTTCCTGTGGGGCCGACTTCTCTTCCTGGGTCTTCAACTTCTTCCTGGGGCTTCTTGTAATGGTATAGATGGGTTCTTGTTTCAGGATGTTTAAAAGTGGTTCCAAGCTCATTGGACTTCATATGGAGAAAGTAGAATTTTAGGTCATGTTGTCGCCTTATACACACCTAGGAGACGTGGAAGAAATCTTCAATCCACTCGGTGTGTCCTTAGGGGCAAGTGAGAGTTAAGGTGTTGTCACCTAATCCTCAACTCCTCCGTCTAGACCAACTCCTAGCGAAGCCAAGGGGGATAGTCCCTAACAAAAATACTAAGGCTTAAACTAAGCTAAGTATAAGAAATTAAATCTAGGAGTTTAATTATCCATTCAACAATCAACCATAAATTGAAATACACATAAACCAATTATTCATCCACGATATAACATCAAGCATATACTTGCATAAAAGGATACTTAGGTACGTTTGTTATATGCAAGTAAATTTAAAATTATTTCAAAGAAGATAACCAATATATAAAAGGAAGCCTGTGGCTTTGCTAAGTGTAAAATGAGACCAGTGCCTTAAAGTGAATCATGGGCAATGTAGTTCATGTGTTTTATTAGGATAAATTGATGTTGAGTTAATAAAATGGTTTCGGCCTCCTTATGTATCATTCACCAATCTAAAACTTGCCGATCGGGTGTGTCGCAGATCCAACAAGGCGAGTTGCCAGGTGATTTGACACACGCCACCCAGGGTAGAGGTCTTAGACAAATGATACCACTTAGAGATTGTCCTAATTAATCTATCAACCACTAACCAGCCCAGCGTGTATGAAACTTACTTCCAGCAGATCGAAACTAGCTCGCAACTGGAAAGGTCAGGAACCGCACTGAGAGCTAAGAGGAATTTGTTTATTTTAAACAAGAAGTAAATAACTAAAATTGAAATGTTATGCTAATTACTAATCCACACTGACCATGCCTCTTTCGAGGAGCTGAGGGGATGGTTTATTTGCCAACTTGAAATTGCAAGAAGTAAAGCTAATCTAGCAATTAAATGTTACTTTCCAAATTGAAATCTAATCTATGTGAAGGTTTATTCAACTTTATTGTTTAATGTGAGATAGTTTGAACTTTTTAAGCAAAGGAAAGAAAATTGAATGAAAGAAAGTCCAAAAAACCACAACACCAACCCCCTTAAGGGGAAAACAAAGAGTGAGGCCTCTCTTGGCTCACTTATTTTATTAACTCGGTTACAAGTGCTCTTTTAAGAGTCTTTAGATCTTTCTTTGAAGGGACTTTGGATCCTTATAACGATGAATCAAGGTTTTACAAGTTACAAAATGCTTAGGAAGGTGTAGGGTGCTTCTAGAAGTCCCAAATGCTCCTAATCCGCCAAATTTTGGCAGAATCTCCCTTTGTTTATTCAATGACCTGCACAAAACAGCAAACAAAAGAGTACAAAAGATAGCCAAAAACACTTTAAGAATGTCTTTGATTATTAGTGAAAATCTAAAAAAAATTCTAAGTTAAATTCTACAAAAAAAATTGCAAAAGGGAACTAAGAAACTCAAGCTAAATAGCTTGTTTCCTTAGGGTCTTTTGTGGTTGTTCTAAAACAGCAAGTTTAAAGCACTAAAATGCTAGATTTGAACAATGAAAACACTTGGAAAATATTAGCTTTTATCCCTCTAGAAATTTCAGAAAATTACTTGAACAAAGGGACTATTTTCCTATGCTAGATCTAGATTCTTAAGATAGCAACTTTAAGAAACAGAAATCAGATCTAAGCTATCACTTGCATGCATGAAAGGAAATGACGATTTAGCTAGATAAACTAGATCCAAACTTGCTTGCATATATATGTAAAGTAACCAAGAAATTTTGCTTTAAAGAGAAGGAGAAAGAGAACAAGCTTGTGCTTGGAATGTGTTGGGCAATGGAGTCCTTCTTGGTTGGTGAAATGTGGAGGGATCTTCTTCAAAGGACTTGGAAAAGAGGAAGAGTCAAGCTAGATCATCCACTTCTCCAAGTTGAGGTATCAATTACTTCAATCACTTGCAAAAGAGAGGGTTAGAATATGGTATCACCTACAAAAGAGACCTTACAACACAATATGTTAAACCAAACAAGTATTGCATTTAAAATCGCTTAAGTAAATGAATAGCAAGATAACTAATCCAACTAACGTAGCAATCTTACCCTATTGAGTAATAGTACTCCTATAAGGCCATATTAACCAAAATATAAAAGCAAGAAACAATAGAATAATATCACCTCATACACATATGTATCCACACACTTGGCCAATCCACCAATTAGACCTCCAAAGTCTTCTTTTATTCCAATATGAAAAGAGTATTACAATAGCAATGATACACAAGCGATTCTTCCAAAGCTCCAACTAGCTCTCAAATGGGAGGATGTTTGAATATATAGCAAAAGGTGAGGGAACCAAGTGAAGGGGGGCGCACCACATGTAGAGGGAGGGTGCACCAAATGTCATGAGAAAACTGCCAAGTGTGTGGGAGAGGGCTGCCACCTCTCCCCACACTCCACAACTCGCCATTTGTGAAACAATCAAGAGGTAGAGGGGCGCCACCTCTCAAGAGGTAGGCTGCCCTATCTAGAGTGCGCCACCTCTCCAAGAGGGGCACACTTCCTTTTGAGCACATGCTCATAACCAACTCACAACTTGCCCACTTTATTTCTTTGACCAAGGAAAGTCTTCTACTAGTTGCCACATAGCTTTTTGGAGTTCTATTTGTCTCCAACATGTCCCCACATGTTTCCTTGATTTTTGCTTTTGCTGATTTTTCTGATTTTATTTTGACTTTTTTGTGTTTTTTGAGCAAATTTAATTTTTAAGTGATTAAAATCACTATTTTTGCTCAACTAAGTGGGTACTTAGGTAATATGGGTGCTCTAGGTCCAAAAATGAGCATCCCCATGGCATATTAAGTCCCCTAGTACCACTTTTTTAATACATATTTATTTTTTGATTAAAAATTGCCGAATTCTAACAATTTTTTTAATTTAACTGAAAAATTAAAAAAAATCCAAGGGGGACTTAGCACATTTCCATAAGACTCTAGGAGAATGTTTAGCATGGTAATATACATCAGACACTAGGCTTAGATCCATGCTAAGCCCTAATCATGGGTATATACTCCGGCTCTGGAGGGATTGAGTGAAAAAACTCATAAATTATAAATTGTCTGAATGGAAAAATATAATAAATAAGTGAAAAAACACTCCATAGTACAACTCGTGCTGAGAACTAGGTGGCTAAGACTTTTTACAAGTTCATCAGCAACATCTCTTATTAAAAAAATTTTATGGAAATGTGAAAAAGTTGGTCTTTATTGACAGGCTGAACTTCTGAACTCTGAATTTTGAACAATAATGTTCAAACTTTGGCGGCTCACTGGAAGTCCATCCTAGTGCAACTTTGATGGATAACAAGTCGCATTCAAAATTCAGTAGACTTAACGGTTTTCAAGATTTCAAGATTGGCAGGATTGTAACATTTCCATTGGATTCTATCATGTATGAGGGTATGGAACTAGCATTTAATCAAGAGCACCAAGCCCTCTATGTACCTCAATGTTGGTGGCATTGATTGTTGAATTCTTCTGTCATGACCTTAGTAAAAATGTACCCTTCACTCAAGTAAAATCTCTTATTAGGCATGTTAATATTTTTCTATCTTATTTTAATGCTTAGAGGGTGACATTGATGATGAGGATCCTAATATAGGTATTGATTTTGATATGTAGTTATTTGTTGTAGAATGATTTCTTTTGGACTCTAGAGGCCATTTAGAGCCTCTTTGCCGATGTATTTTGGTTTAGAGATGGATTGCACTCGGTGATATTTTGGTTATATGCACTCTTGCTATATAAATGAGAAACTTTGTATATTTGTGCATAAATGGTTTGGATTCATATGGATGCACATGAATATATATGTATTTTTTCAAAATTTGAATATTTTATGTATTTTTGGTTGACCGGCTTTATGGTACAGTTTTTTTCAGATTCCGGTCCGGTTCACATTTTTGGGGTCAACCGGTTCAATCACCAGTCCGGTTCTAATAACATTGGCTCCAATGTGTGCTCTTAAACTCCGCCACGGTAGGGCACTCCTCTAACAGCCTCCATAAATAAACAAAAATCAACTCCCAATGGCATGTGTAATCAAAATGTGGTAAGGGTTTTAGAACAACAGATTCAAAATTGCCATAACTTAAATGATATTTATCGGATTCTTCATTATAACCACTTTTCGAAAATGCCAGGGCCACTATGCATCTAATGGAGTTTGATCTGGTAGTAATCAGGGCACTTTGTCAAAGGATATTTGTTGATGAAGCTACACCAGAAGTACCCTCTCACACATGTCATCCAAAAATAGTAAGAAGACCAAGTAACAAGCAAGTACAAGTGGCACATGTGGGTGCTCCAAGCCAAAATGCACCATCAAAGAGCATTAATAAATGTGCCAAAGATATCCATTGAAGACTCGGCCACAATGAAAATGAATACAAAGCCCACACATGTGCATGCATGCTAAAAATAGGCAAATTCTCTCACACATGCCAAATAAAAACTCCATGATGTGGTCTCCAATGTGTAACCATTTCCTCAATAAATGTGCAAATGGCTAAGTACAAGGGGTAAGAGGTTAGCATATCAAATAATAACCCTCAATCCATGTGCAAGGAATAGATACATGCCAACTAACTGTTAAATTTGGCAACATCAACAGTCATTCTCCAATGAGAGGCCGTATTGGCCACCCTGAGGCTAGCCAGGGAGATTTGGAGAATCAACCAGTCTTGTGAGGTATTGACAAAAGCCAGGGGGAACATACAACCTTTGTGAGTCAAACCAAAATTCAGGATGATGCTATATGATCTTGTGAGTCAAGCCAAGGCAAAGGTAGAAGCCTTGTAAGTCTAAGACAAAAGTCAAGATGTAAGTCTAATGCAAAAATCAAGGGGAACGTACAACCTCTGTGAGCATAGATAGTCTAGTGCAAAAGTCAGGGGGAACATACAACCTCTGTGAGCATAGACAGAATAGTGCAAAAGTCAAGGGTGTTGATGTTTTACTTATACGGCTAGCAGCTACGATTCTTCTTTATTATTATAATGATTTAGCACATTAGCTACATAAATAAGATCACTAAAAGAGACGCAATCACAGAAACAATAGAGACACACAGATTATCCTGGGAAACCCTCATGGGGAAGAAAACCCAGCAAAACTTCCTCGATATAGATAGACCAAAGGCCGAATAGAAGATCCTCCTCTACTCCTTCACTAGGAAGAGTAGCGCACCACTTGACCAAGAAATACCAAGAGATAGACCAGAAACTCTCCTTGATGTCACCCCCAGTTGCAACATCTTCTCCTCCAAGACTTGTGCACTGCAGAGCTAGGTGTGTATATGTCCAAATGAGGCACTTGCCTCTCTTATAAATAGTGGTCTGGCCAGCCTATAATTAGGTCTGGGCCGACCTGTCACTTTACCCTCTTAATTTATAATTCACTGTCAAGGCACAATAGGGTTGACTTTTACTAAGGCACAATAGGGCCTAATTAAATATAATATAATAATATTATTCAACTCTCTTTCAGGTAGAATATTCTTTGAAGTCACAATATTTTAACACTCCATCTTAACAAGAAGGGTATTCTACTGACAACATTAATAACAACTGACTAGACTCAATACATCATCAAGAGGAGGGGACATCGTCATCAGCATTGAGAACATTGTCGGTTATATCTATAGGTCATCGAAAGTTTTTCTCATCATCAACATTAGTAGAAACTAAACATCATCATCATCTGCAACGCGAAGCTGGAGTAACATCATCATCATCAACAACATGAAGCTGGAACATCAACATCAACAGTACAAAGTTGGAATAACATCATTATCAACAACAGCATGAAGTTGGAACATCAACATCATCAACAGCATGAAGTTGGAATAACATCATCATCATCAACAACATGAAGCTGGAACATCAACATCTATATGTGGCAACAGAATGAGGCAGGTGCATCAACAACAACATCTATGGTACTCTAACAGACCGTCCTTACCTGGCCTTCGGGATTTGCCCAGAAATCATAAGATTCCCTAGGATATAAAATCCTAACACGCTGCCATGTGATACTCTGACAGACCGTCCTTACCGAACCTTCGGGATCTGCCCAGGAATCATAAGATTCCCTAGGATATAAAATCCTAACTGAGTTACCACTACTGACCACAATTTCCATAGACATGCACAGGTACTCTGACAGACCGTCCTTACCGAACCTTTGGGATCTGTCCAAAGATGATCAGTCCCCTAGGATATAAAATCCTAACTAAGCTACTCGTTGTTGGTCAGGATACCATAGTATCATCAACATCACTCCCCCTTTCGAGGGAGGTCCTTTCGGACAACACCGAGCTTGTCTCGAAAGTACTCAAACTTCACACGAGACAGAGGCTTAGCTAACACATCTGCAACTTTCTCATCTGTGCCAACATATTGGAACTTTACAACTCCCTTCTGCACCATGTCACGAATGTAGTGGTACCGGATCTCTATGTGCTTCATCTTATCATGGAACATTGGGTTATCTTTGTGCAACTCTGGTTATCACATAGAATCATGGTAGCTTCCATCTCCAAATCGAACAGACCTGTCAACAACTTCCGAAGCCATATGGCTTCACAACTGGCGAAGCATGCTGCAATGTACTCCTCTTCTGCCATACTGAGAGCAATATTGGATTGCTTCCTGCTTTGCCACAAAGTCATGGCTAACCCCAAACTGAAACAACATCCTAAAGTGCTTTTTCTATCTGAAGCACTTCCAACCCAATCTGAATCAGTATAGCCATACAATCTAAAGTCACAGTCTCCAGTATAACATAGGCCATAGTCCAACGTACCCTTAAGGTATCTCATCGCATGCTTTACAGCTATAAGGTGAACATGTCTGAGCTCCACCAGATACTAACTAAAGGTGTTCACGACAAAGCATATATCTGGTCTGGTATTAGTCAGATACATCAACTAACCAATCATTTGTCTGTATAGAGTAACATCAACTATTTCTGACGAAGTATCGGCCAATAACTTCAAATTCGTCTCCATATAAGTGGACATGGCTCTACAGTCCATCATGTCGAATCTCTTCAGAATTTCCACAGCATACTTTCCTTGAATAAGGAAAATCTCTTCTGGGCTCTGCCATACTTCAACCTAAGAAATAGTGCATCGGGCCTAGGTCCTTCATTTCAAATTCAGCAGCAAGTTTATTCTTACAATCTGTGATGAGCTTTTCTTCATCTATCAAGAATAAGTCATCCACATATAGCAGCAACATAACTAGTCCATCATTCTCAATCTTGAAGTAAAGGTTGGGATCAGCTTTACTCTTGGTAAAGCCCAAGCTCGTCAAAAAACTATCAATCCTGCCATATCGCGTTCTTGGAGCTTGCTTCAATTTGCAGACATGAGTCTTCCTATCATGTACTTCGAAACCAAATTTCCGCATTACATTGTACCAACCTGGTACACTTGCTCAGCTGCAACTCAGTCTGCATAATCATGTGTTGGTTCTATGTGCTTTCTGCAAAGTGTTAAATTTGGCAGCATCGACAGTCATTCTCCAATGAGAGGCCATATGGGCCACCCTAAGGCTAGCCAGGGAGATTTGGAGAATCAACCAGTCTTGTGAGGTATTGACAAAAGCCAGGGGGAACGTACAACCTCTGTGAGTCAAACCAAAAGTCAAGACGAACAAGATGCTATGTGAGTCTAATGCAAAAGTCAAGGGGAACGTACAACCTTTGTGAGCATAGACAGTCTAGTGAAAAAGTCAGGGGGAACTTACAACCTCTGTGAGCATAGACAGACTAGTGCAGAAGTCAAGGGGAACATACAACCTCTGTGAGCCTAGTCAAACCTTGTAAGCCATGAGCAAAAGTCAAGGCATCTAGCAAAAGTTAGGTTGAATATAAAATTCCTATGAGCTAGAAACAAACGATATTCCTAATATTGCAAATGATATAAATGTATTGATCTAGTGCGTTGGCACATGTAACATTATCCACCATGAAGAGAATTTCGAATTGCCTTGTAAAGAGTTGAGTTGTAACTGAAGTCTTAAGTCTAGTTTTATTTTTGAACTAAAGTGTAATGTTGAGTTGCAACTAAAGTCTTAAGTCTAGTTCTATTTTTGAACTAAAGTGTAATGCTGAGTTGCAACTGAAGTATTAAGTCTAGTTCTATTTTTGAACTAAAGTGTAATGTTAGTTGTAACTGAAGTCTCAAGTCTAGTTCTATTTTTGAACTAAAGTGTAATGCTGAGTTGTAACTGAAGTCTCAAGTCTAGTTCTATTTTCGAACTAAAGCATACCAGTCTCAAGTTTAGTTCTATTTTCGAACTAAAGTGTATGCTGAGTTGTAACTGAAGTCTAGTTCTATTTTCGAACTAAAGCATACCAGTCTCAAGTTTAGTTCTATTTTCGAACTAAAGTGTCTGCTGAGTTGTAACTGAAGTCTAGTTCTATTTTCGAACTAAAGTATACCAGTCTCAAGTCTAGTTCTAAGTTCGAACTAAAGTGTGAAGCTGAGTTATGATTAACTCATGCAAACAGGTTACTATTTCGAGTCTCTCCTCTTCTCCTCTTCAGCCTATATAAGCAGAGGTCAACCCCTCTCTTCAATACAGTTTTGATATGCAGGTTAAGGGTGAAGCAATAGAGGCACATATCAGTGATAAAGAGGCAGCATACCAAAGCAGCATATCAGTGTTGTATATCAACAATACAGGCAGCATATCAGAGGTGTATTTCAGCAAGGTCTTTTAGGTCTTTGTCAGGTCAGAATCATCTTGGCAAGCTCTTTAAGAGCAAAACATTCATGGTGGATATTTGTAAGTGATCTTACATTATTAATGCAATAAATGAATATCGTTTGTTGGGGTTTTTTTCCCTGTACAGGGTTTCCCCAGGGTATATGTGTTGTCGATGTGCATGCTTACTTATCTTCATAGTTATTGCTATTCGATTATGATTTGGTATTCCTGAAGTGTATTAAGCTGGAATCAAAGTGTTGAAGAAAATAAAAGAATTAATCCGCATAATAAATCAAGCTCATAATTTAACACAAAGCACTATTTGTCTCACTGCCTAAGAGTATGTCCTCTACTTTTTCTGCAATTGTTCCTTCTGGAACTGGGACTCTGCACCTGCAGCTGCAATTTCTAAAGCTGAGAATGATTGCTCTATTCTAACTGTAGTTGCTGAATTCTAAGAGTAGCTCCTCTACTCTAGGATGGCAACAACTTCATCTGAAACTGAGAGTGGTTGATATTGAAGGTAGTTTTTCTACTTTCATGGAGGCAACTCAATCTCCTATTGTATTCATGTCTTCATGGCCCGACTCATGTACTACACCAACTGGTATTGGAGATAACTCAATCTCAAATACAGGGATTGTCATACCTGCTCCCTCTGAATTTCATATTGCATCGGCTTCTTTTAATGGATCATGGTTGTTCTATATATATTGTTTCTGATTACTGGAGCAAGTGTCTCGTCATAGTCTTCTCCCTCTTGCTGGGAGAATCATCTGGAAACAAATTAGGCTTTGTACATCTTTATATTGTTATCTGCAACATGCTTGATCTGTTAGATCAATCTTGGAAGTCACTACTATCTTCCCTTCTAGTCTCAAGACAAAATCCATATCCCAGTCCTTCTGACTAGCTTCTTCCTCTGTCACTGAAACAAGGGAATATTCTCAGGAGATTTCATGTCTCCTAGAGGTCTCTAAAGCTACGATCTAGTCGTCTAAAATCATGGCATTTGTCTGCCAATCCTAGAAGATGTCTCTTTTTCCCATCTGATCCTTTCTGAGATCAGGCTTACTCTGAGTCTTGATTTCTTCTGAGTCTACAAAAACTTCATAGTCTCTACAAGATATACTTGTTGTTTGAATACCAAGTCTTAATATGAAAAGTTGAGTCAGACTTCAAACGAATTATGCTTCCTGTCAAGGTGGCTTCATTATCCATTGATCAAGTCTATTGTGAGTTCTATTCTAATGTTCAGTCATCTTTGGAGCCTTTTGCTCCTTACAATCAATATCCATATGAGATACTCTATATCTCAAAAGTAGCTTCTTCTTCATCTTCTTTGGTACATGGATGTATACAGTCATGTATACAACTTGGATAATATGCTCCATATCTCATCTAATATGTTGCCTCCTACAACCGTCACTATATCTTCCTCAGGGTAATCACCTGTGACCTGCCCGAAACAAGAACAACAAGGGAGAAACAGCAGACAAGAATAATACTCTTTATAATAATAATAAAACAATAGCAAGAACCATCGTCACAGTAGCTCCTTTAGAGCTATCACTTATGACCTGCCTGAAACAAGGGTAAAAAGTAAGAAATAAAATAATAAGGAATGAGAGAAACACTCTTCTAGTGTTGTGATCAATCATTCCTCCATGGTAACCTGGAAACAAAACAAGAAGTTTCTCCTAGAGGAGATGTTAGTTATATCTAGTAAATGATTACAGTAAGCATTTATCTTAATAGTGCTCACATGCCACCAAGTAAAAAACTTTTCAAAGATTACTATCACAACTATAGTGTTTAGCAGTTATCAAACTTGATATATGTAAATTTGAGTCTTATCAGTTTAATAAATCAAACCTGGAACCTGGAGTCTTGTCCTCAAGAATGAGTGTGTTGTTTTTCTTCAGAGTCTCCTTCACTCAAGATGACAAGTATTTTCTTCAACCTGACGTGCATTGTTCCTCTGAATGTGTTGGATCTGAGATCCCTTTGGATCTACGACTGTTGTTTAGACAAAAGATCCTTTCTACTGCAAATACCCTTTAAAAATAATGATACAGTTTAAACATATGTAAGTACATACCTTTGACAGTACCGACAAGTAGTGGCACCATCCGGCAACAGCGGCAAGCAATAACAAACCTTTAAAACTTCAAAGGTGCTACCATTTGTAATCTAAAGGTAGTTGGAGATTTGCTAGGGTAAGGTGCACTAGGACAATAAAAATCAGTCTCAACACTTCACAAAAACTTTCACTGCAATTTGGTACTGCAACTGGTGTTGGAGCTGCAACTGGTGTTGGAGCTGCAACTGGCATGAAGGAACCGACACTGCAATTACGACTAATACTGCAACTGCAACTGCAACTTAGGGTTTTATGAGGAAACCCTAATTTCTCAAACTTTAAATTTTGGAATTATGATCCAGGGACTAGATGCACCCTCCTAGGGTGAGTTCCTAGGTGTGGTTACTTTCTCCAACGTCCTCCTCAAACAAGGAAAACGTCACACTTAGGGTTTATGCAGAAACCCTAATTCTACAGCAGCTGCAACATTGAAAATTGAATCTGGGAGAGGGTGCGTTGAGACTAGCTAATTCTTTATAAACTGTGAATTGGTCTCTTTCAGGCAATGTTACCAGAACCGAACCGGTCATTGAACCGGTCGACCCCAAAAACCGGAACCGAACCGGAACCGGAAAAAAACCGGATCAAAAAACCGATCACTAAAAATACATAAAATATTCAAATTTTTGAAAAACAAATACATATTCATGTGCATCCATGTGAATCTTTGTCTTTCCCTTCAACCACTCTTCTCTCTGCCCAGTGCCTACAAATAAGACAGAGGTTGGTGTGCAGATACACCACTAAGTCACTTGACACGATGACAAAGAGAAGAGTTCCACAGAAGAATTTATACTTGAGTGAAGGGTACATTTTTATTGGGGTCGTGACAGAAGAGTTCAACAATCAATGCCACCAACATCGAGGTACATAAAGGGTATGGTGCCCTTGATTAAATGTCAATTTCATACCTTCTTACATGATAGAATCCAGTGGAAACATTGCAATCCTGCCAATCTTGAAATCCTGAAAACCGTTAAGTCTGCTGAATTTTGAATGGGACCTAAAATTCTACTTT
>JZKD02S1678628.1:1261627-1281236 GCA_000966675.3 Picea glauca | reverse complement strand
GATCGATCCATCCAGCCATTTTGGGTGCAGTCATTCCGGACAGACGTTTGGCGTTGCATGCAGATGTTCCAGAGCAGATCCGGCCAAACCCTTCCGACCCATTTCATCATTTGACGAGACGATCGTTTTGAGACATATAGCAGCCGATTCCAATGGTGGAATCTTTTGGGGCACATTCAGTGTCCAAGGAGGGGCGCAAACCCCCCAGGGGTCCAGATCCGGTGCCGTAGGGGTCCGATTCGAGTTCCGACAGACATCCATTCCAGTATAGAGACCAGGGCGCATCTATTGGAGCAGTTCCGAGCACATTCTGATGGTGGGTTCTTCAGATCGGGTTTTTCAGTTGGTAGCGGTTAACGTATTTCTCCGGAATCGCTCATTTTTGCCGATCTATCCGTGCATGCATCAAATCTGCTATCTTCGTATGGTCACGGGTATTTTTTGTTATTCTATTGTATTCCAGTACAGATCCGGGAGATCTTACTGACGTCTAGACTCTATATTTCCAGTAGGCTATTGTATTTCCATGCTTGAACTGTTATTATTCATGATATTGAGCAGTTGACATTCTATACTCTTGCATGCACTCTTTTATGATTGTTAAACATTAAATATGCAACATGCACATGTAATAACCAACATGCACCTGCAATAACCAACATGCAACCACAATAACCGAAAGAACATCTCAAACACACGGCTAAAACGCATCCATAAACCCCCAGTGTATCAGATCTGCACGCGAGAGCATTAGAACAGTAGCGAATATCTTGATCAGCCGGATCAGGGATATTTCACTATCCTCTAAATATAACAATATTGTATTCGCATTAAGTCAAATGTCTTCTCAGTCATTAGAAGAAATGGTAGCATCACTTTTAGTGGAAGAAAAAAGGATGAATCCAGAGGACACAAATGTTCAACATGAAATTGCATTATTCTCCAAGGATAAGACAAGAAAAAATAAGGGGTCAGGTGAATGTTTTTATTATCACAAGTATGGACATACTGCATGGAATTGCAGAAGTCGTGCAAAAGATATTCTAAATGGTAAAGAAATTGCAAACATTGCTCATATAGATGATTCATTTGAATCAAATAGTGATGAAGAACCACCAGAATCTTCACTCAAACTATTCTAAAAAAAAAAAAGGAGGGGATTTTAGATTTTCTAGTGTTTGTATGTGTGGTGTGCTATTTATGTTGTAATTTTTTCAGTATGGTGTTATGATGCAAAGCCACAACTAAGGTTTATACTGATGTGACCTATCGTGCTCCAAGAGCATTAGATACAGGTTATTTTTATGGTCAAGTTGTGAAACTGACTGCTGAAGATATTTTGTATTTAGATCATTCTCCTAGATACTGCAGATAGCCGAAAGCGAAATATTCACAGATGGAAGTGTATCCATATGATAGTTTTGTATCAAGATTGTCCTTCGGGAGGTCGAGAAGCATCAATTATACAAGAACATCAAAGATGGTCAGAAGCATTTATATTTTAAATGAGTCAAATGGTAAGCTCGAAGATGAGGATGAGAAAGAGTGCAGTCCAAAGGCATCAGAGTGGGTATAGGCATTGATGAAGACCATACCAAACAAAGTTAAAGTGTTGTAACTATTTTTTGTTTTGTAAATGTGTTTTCAGATTTGTAAGTTTCGTAATGTAAACATTAAAGGGGGATGTTAGAGATAATGCTCACATTAATGCTATGTGCTAAGTTTGAGGTGATTGTTGAGATATTCTCTCAACCTACATCTCCATGTTTGGAGTTAGTTGGATCTCACTCCAACTATATATATGTGTTATATCTTGATGTGTTATGATAATACAAAATATTATTTATGTGTATCTAATTCTTCCTATTTGTAATTGAGAACTATTGGATGTATCTCCATCATCCAATTTTACACCCTCCATCCTATCCTATTCATTAAGGATGTATCTCCATCCTCTAATCTTACACTCTCCATCATGTTTCCAAAATAAAAACGCCTATCAATATAATAATTAAATCTAAGCAATATAAACCTTCACATTTACATTTTTTTGGAAAAGTTTAATTTTTTTTTATTGATAAACATTTTGAAAAAAAAAGTTTAAAAAAATTAAATTAATGAAGTTTGATTTATAATTATCAAGATATCATTATGAATTATTTACATTTAATTTGGATTGATCTTTTCAATGTTTTATTATTTCCATCTTTTAAAAACAATGTTGGTATTTTTTATATAAAAAAAAATAAAAAAAATAGAGCATATTTTATGCGAGAGTTATTCTATTTCTTTTTAACATACACTAAGGTGAAATCCTCTCAAGTAGACATAGATTGCACAAGTAGACATAGATTGCACCTTTTGAAGTAATAAAATAGTTGGTTGTAAGTAGATAATGGGATAGATGAATTTTATCTCTAAATGAATAAACATGGCATTCTTTAATGTGAGAAAGACAAACAACAAGGTGGCAAATTGGTTGGCTAACCAAGTCATTAAAGGAAAGGGGAGCTTAGAATATTTAAGGTAATATGATTAATTAAAGAAATAAAAGTGTGAGAGGATAAATTAACCCCCTTGTTAACTTCAATGTATCTTTATGCAAAACACATGCCTATTATGATTTTGAAGTGGAAAGGATTTCAAAACTAGTCATAGCTGACATTTAAAAAAAAAGGATAGGTGCATTGATTCGTTTATCGAGAGGAGAGTGGAATCAATAAATTGAGTGTCGAAAGGAATAAACATACCCTTTTCTCATACTTGAATGACAATCAACAAAGTGGTGGATTGATTTGTTAACCAAATCATTGAAGGAAAAACAAACCTTTGATTGGTATGATTAATAAAGGAAATCATAGGGTGGGAGAATAAATTAACCCAGCCCCTAACCCTCCCCCCTCCTCGTTCATGAAATGATGTTTATTGGATTATGTGTCGTTACTTGCCTTATATTAGAGTTGTTAATGATGGTTGTTGCGCTAGGAAAAAGGAAATTATAGCATGGCTGAAAATATTGATGGGCCATCCATATGCAGGAGAAACAGGAAGATGAAATGTTGAATAAAAGGTTGGTGAAGGAGGCATGGTAGCTCATACAAGTACCAATTAATCAGGTAGCATCAAACCTATTGAATGGCAACTATGCAGGTATGAATTTAATGTATTATGTTGCATAATTCTTGAAGGGAATTTAGGTAAGAATTTCCTCAGCTAGAATTTAACATTTAAAGTGATTTTATTATAAGTTTTGAATGCATTCATTGGAATGATTTACCATTCGATATGGTAAAGGTTGAAGGTTTGTGTTATTTATAAAAGATATTCAACTGTAGAATGCATTCATATGACATAACAACATGTGGGAATGTGTCGGTTATGAGTTAATAACCAAAGCAAATAAGAGGTATAAACTTGTGATAGAAATGAATGTTGATAAAGAAGACATGTGGAGAGAGGTTGGCTAAGTTCCAACTCACCATGGCAAGGTGCATTGTGTGTAAATGTGGCCATGAACATTGGCACAATGGTTGAATTGTTATGAAGATCAAATGCACCATAGAAAGTTGGTATATTGAAATAATGCACGTGTAAGGAACAATAATTTCCTTATGTTTTTCATAACTTGGTTAGCCAACCATCTTTTCTTTATGGTTCGCATGACTTGGTTAGCCATCCATCTTTGTCTATGTGAAGGTTTAGATTTGCATAAAGATGGTATTGGATATGGCAGCAGAGCAAGTCCATAAGGAAGGTTGATGCATGTTGTTGCGAAAATCCAAACAGTTATGAGAAGGGATCTCATATTTGCGGGATTTTAGTTCCTATATGGAACATATATGAAAATGGATAAGTGAAATTAGAAATCTGTGGGTAACAAATTTTAAAGTTTTTGATTGAAAATTGATGTAAAAATATCTCACAATTACTATATGCATGTGATACAGGTGAGATGACAGATCTGTCCTAAAGGGACAGATGATGGCTACTGAGCTATAAAGCATGGAAAAGGCCATTGTTGTGACATTGAACCCCGTGATATGCCTTGATCGTCGTTGAGATGATCTATGCCATGTTGGATCAAGCTAGAGGGATTCCTTGGTTGTAAGACTCTATAAGTCTTGGTACTCTTCTTATGCAAGGAAGCCTTGACAAATGATGGATCACCTGAGGGACTATGTAATAGAGAAGGGCATGCATGAGTCTAGAGGGTGGGTGACTACAAGGAAGAGGAGACTTGAGTGATCCATGTTACATGCTATATGGGATCATGAGTGCATTGGGTGTGTCGGAGAAAACAGTGAGTCAAGTAAATGTGGAAGATATGTGGATGCAGATCCATGAATTGCATAGACTGTTAAAACGCCAAGAGTTTGGGAGAGGACCAGACTAAAGAGGAAGACATTGTTGAAGCAGTTGAAAGATGAAGGCTATGACATGATTGGATATGGAAAGGATATGATTCCACATAGGGATCCAATAGCCTTCCTGGTATATTTGATGTTTGGAATGCAACCTTTTTTCCAACATTGAAGAGCACTCAAGAATTATATTCTTGGTGTTGTGTTTGGGTTCAAAAGGAGGGCATCCAAATAGTTAGGAAAGTAATAGGAAGTGTGTGGATGATGTGTCGAGGCATTGGCTAGACCTACCAATTCACCGTCGTGGGATACATGACTTAGAAAAGAACATTATGAAATCAATGCATAGGTGCATTGAATAGGTATGCATGAGTAAGTTATAGAAGTGTGCAAGAGGTAGAGTTGCACATGTGCATGCTAAGATAGAGATGTTTATGCTTAAAGGAATTATTGAATGTTTTTTGGTGATTGTATGCATATATTAAATTTCATATAAATGATTATGCTAACAACTCAAATGATGTGGTTATTACTAACTCTTGAAGTTGAGAACATTTTGGGAGTTGTTAGATATTGCAACCAGAAAGTTGTCGGTTAAAGTAGTTACATAATGATGGATTACATAAAAGCTTTGTTAAGGGAACATAGTAATGAAAATATCAATGGCTAGAAGAAAGAAAAGATTGGTTGATAATACATGTGTAAATAATGATGCTTTTATCTAGTTAATAATTGGACTGATGGAAGTGATTGAATTGTTAGTTGTAAACAATTCTGAGATCACTTTGTGAATTTTTGTAATTGTTGCCATGAAAATATATTGTACATAAGATACTGACAATTTGTTTAGTTGAATGTAGATTGGGAAAAGTGGAGGTAGGGTAGTCTTGGATACGACAATGATGTAAGGCATAAGGAAAACATATATCTATTGTTGCGAGAGCCAAACATTATGAGCAAGAAGCTTGTAATTGGGAAAATTTATTTTCTTGTATAAAACAGATTTGAGAAATTAATAATTGCAAATTTGTTATGGTATGCTAACAGTTTGTTTGGCTAAGTGTAATTTGGAAAATTATAGGTAGAATGGTCTTGGATATGGAAGGAAGTAAGCCCATAAGAAAGACTTATATCTACTGCTGCAAGAGCCAAATGAATTATGAGCGGGAAGCTCATGCTTGGAAAATTGTGTTTTTCTGGATAAAATGGATTTGACATTTAATAAGTGAAATTGTTATGATGATATCTCATGATGATTGTATGTGTGTAATACAGATGAGATTGTTGGCTACTGAAGTTGGAAGCTCGGGAAGAAGAGCACCAGAAGGAAATCAAGCTCAATGATAAGGCATGGAATGAAAAAAGTCCAGTGGACTTATTGCAGCTGGAGTATTTGGAGCCGCAACTCTAGAAACTTTCTAGCCAAGTGCATTGGAGCCCTGAAGAAAAGTGGTACAACTTGAAAGACTGCAAAGAAGACAAGGGGGTACACTCCACGGGTTGTGCAGGATGATGGGGAATGAGAGCTTGTTAGTTGGAAGTACTACCAAAAATATAAATTGTGAAATCATTATGCATGTTTTGGGTTGGAATGCCTATGTATGCATGTTTTAGGCCACAATGCGTATGTATATAAGCAGTTGGTTGAAATACCTATGCAAATTAAAGGCTGGAGAGCTTAGCTTTGTAACATTAAGAACATCGGTATGGCGTTGTGCACTAAGGACAATGCAAAAAAAGGGGGAGAGTGATGTAACACCCCTGGTTTTAATCCCTATGAACTAGAATTTATTATGTGAATGTGACTTAGGTTGGTGAGTTGGTAAAAGTTAAAAGGTTGGAGTGCCTATAAATGTAATACTTCTTTATATATTAATAAAAACACACCGTTGGTTGCGAGACAAAGAAGGACAAGAGATAAGGGGTCATGATTCCACGAGAGAGGGGGCTAAGGGGGCTACTCCTTTATGAATTTCTATTTAGCCATGTTTGTGTTGGGGGCGAATGAGAGGATGTGTGAGTCTCTTTGGGAGACCATGTTATGCCTTGGTCGCCTTGTTATTTAAACCATGTTCGTGTGTCGTTAGGGGTTGTTCACTTCTTGGTTTGTTCTTGTTTTTCATGGCTGGGGGTTCGTTCTGGTTCTTGTTCTTCATTAATTTGGTTGTTCATTAATATTTTTCCTCTTCATTCACTTATGCTCATTCGTGTGTTAGGGATGGAAAAAATGAATGGATGGAGGAGGAGAGCCATTGTTAGATGGTTGAAAGTAATTATTGTTTATTCCATAAAGGAATGAATGCCTGAGTGCTTGGATGCATTGGCATGTAGAAATATACGTTCACAACTGAGAATCCTTGGAGTTTTCCAGCACTATGATTCCTGACTGGTAGCATTGGAGCCCTGGAAGAGAAATTAAACAGCCTAAGGAACTATGTTGCAAAGAAAGGGGTTCATTTCTTTGGGTTGTGGAGACTGAAGGGGAAGAGAGATGGAAAACTAAGATTGTTGGGTGGTTGGGAACACTTGAGAGCTTGATAGCTAACTATTGTGTATTTAGAGTTGGCCTAGGACTCATCCTTGTGGATTCATAGCCTTAGCTCGGGGGTGACATGTTCTTGAGAGTGAATGAACAATAGTGTTTATGGTTGGGTGGAACATCCTTGATCTGCATCTAGTTGGTGGATGTTTTAATTAAAGATAAGTGTTCTCCATGTTTTTCTACATGATGTATATTACGTTGTGTATTTATTTATCTCTGAGATATATTTCTATGTGCATGCTTACCGATTATTATTGTTCATGGCATATTGTTCCTTTCTTGGATGGTTTAGCATGCTCCGGTTAATTGCATGCATTGAATCCATGTTCTTGGTTTAAAAAGAATGGAACAAAATTTGAAATCTATCCAAGAAGTAAATATGAATTAAAGATCAGTATCAGAATGTTCTTTAAGTGCATTATGGAAGTAGTGTGGCTCAGCCTGGTGGCTGGGTACATTACAAATTGGTATCAGAGCATCTTGAAGGGCATTGTGGAAGTAGTGTGGCTTAGTTCGATGATTGGGTATGTTACAAAGTCGTATCAGAGCATCTTGAAGGGCATTCTAGAAGTAGTGTGACTCAACCTGGTGGATGGGTACATTACAAGGCTAGTGTGGACTAAGGAAAGCATGATTCAATTTTTGTGAGCATTAATGGTAGCAAGGTTGAGACAATAAAAGTATAAACCCCCAAGGTTCACGCACTTTACAATTATTCAAATTAATATAAACAATAATAGAGTTATGGATCCTTCCTTGACTTGTTGAGGTTGTAGTGAGAAACTACCCATAATGACCCTCAAGTAGTTGTAGGAGGAGAATAAAATGATTTGAAGCAAAGCAGTCTTGTGACCATAAGCCATGGAGAAAGGAGTTGAATTATGTTAGGATGAATTGGACAATGGGTTGGAGCTAAACCAGGAAAACTAGTATCAAATGTTTGTATTGCTTCAAAACGTGGAGCTAAAAATGGAAATCATGGACAAACTGGAGAAAGAGGTTGTTGAGCAAAGGTCTACATAGATGGAAGTTGCACTGAGAGAGGACCTTTTGAGTGCAATAAAGAAGCTAAATTGGATGGCTTTGTATCAAAGCATTCACATCTTCAACAATATAAGACAAATTTATGGAGATGTGACCAACATAATGGCCATATTCATTGGTGATGAAGAGGGGTAATTTGTGAAAATGCATGATGTCATATGTTACATCATTTGAGATTTTCAACAATGAAATATTGCATCTCCAATCTCATTAACAAGTTCTTCGTCCATTTCAACCCATATAAGATTGTTGTGTTAATCTTGATGTTGGATATGCAAACCAAATTATATTCTCCATGTTTAATTTTATGTACTCTAAAATCATGGAAGTATGTAAATAGAAGGGCCCTAAAGTATGAACAACCCTCACTGTGTATTGGTTTTTTTGTGTGCTAAGTCTAGTAGGGATTGTTTGTACCATAATAGTCGTGAATGTTATAACAAGGAAAACTTGGACATGACCCTCTCTCAAATCTCTATAAGTGCTTTAGCTCTGGCATGCAAAGTGTTGGTTCTTTTAGAGACCTAGCATCTACAAAAGGTGTCCAATAATGGTTCGTAGTAGCCTAGTATGACAATATATTTAACCTTTCAAAGGAAGGAGGTCTCATCCAAGGCAAGTTTGACAGTGCCCAATTAATTAATGTGTAGAGTGTTGAAGATTAATGGAGGCACCTAATATATTATTCAACCTTTAATTGCATTCATCTAAGCAAGTTGAACTAAAGCATGCATAGAAAATATGTTACAACCCAAATGGGTGTCAATATTTTTTTTTCCATTAATCCTAGCAATTCTACTTGAAATTTCAATTCAACACCAAGTATTCAAAACTATGGGTCTAACAAGAACACTATACAATAACTAGGCCATAATTCATAAATAGTAAAGCACATAGCTAAGTTAAATAAGCAAGATAGATCCAAAAACATGTCGATATTGAAAAACAAAATACATGTACTCTTTAGCCAATTGTAATCCAAGAGTTGAGTTTACAATGCTCTAGATGCCTTGAACTAATCCTTCAATCAACAGGGAGGGAATCGCACTTAAGGGTCAATTTTCCACCCAACCAATGCAACCACCTTCACAGATGTTTCCCCTCAAGTAGGTCTCAAGCTCAAGGAGTTAAGGAAATCACAAATTCATAGTAACTCTCGTGAATCCAACCCATTGTACTCAATAATAAATCAAATAGACTTACAACAATTCAGCATAAGTGTGGTGGAGAGGCTCCTAGACTTGCAACACCTCCAAATCTTGTGAGATTATGGCATGCAAGGGTCTTAATATCACCTTTGATTGGTGATCACAACCACAACAGTAGTAGTGCCCCCCTTGAACAAGGATCTTACTACCACCTTCAACTGGTGATCATAACCACAATAGCAGTGGTGTCCTACAATTTGGGCTCAAAATAAAATAGTGCAAGGATTCAGTCACACTGAGCTTTAGTATCCCCTCTTGTTGTAGGTACACTCCTAGCCCCTTAATCCACGCAAACCTAGTTGGTAAAAACATATATTTTCCCAACTCACCAATATCACAACACAAGTGCCTCCACAATACTAAGTTCCCCATAACCAATTCCCCATGAGCGAGCCCTCAACAATAGGCATGCCATTGATTTAATAATTCAAAATCAAGTAACACCCTCTCAATATTTGTCTCTTGGTTTCCCCCCTACTCATGCACGGGAGAATTAGGGCTTGAGGGTGATTTTAAAAGTGTCCAAAACAAGGTAAAAGTGAAATACAACCCTTTCCCCTTCTACCCATTTACCCAAGTTAACTTTGGAGGTCATTTTCACAAATTTTCCCCTTCCTAGGGCTTTTCTTAACTCTGGGACATGATAGGATAACATAGTCATCCTCATTGAGACATGATATCTTCCCTTAGGTGCACTTCCCCTTCGTCGTTTCGCCTACATCAGATTAGTCCATCTAGCATATCCATGTATACACAGATACATCAACATCATCATAAGTAAGTCTCGTGAATCATAAACCATGTCATATCATCTAGGTAAGCCATATCAATAATGAGTCAAATATTCACAACAATATTGAACAACGTCCTAAAGTCCCAAGGACTCCTTAAAGACACCACCTTCGAAGTGTTGGGCCAAGGTATTCCAGGTAACCACATAATATCAAAGCATCATGAACCACATGATCTCATGGCATCATGAACCACATCATGTCAAAGTGTTATGATTCACATAATATGAAATCATCATGAATCATATCACATAAGGAAAGATCATCAAGCCATATTATCATCATTGATCAATAGGACTATGTGTTCAGAATGAATGCCAACATCCACAAGCCATATAACTATCTGGGTCGAAGCACCAATTATTAAAGGCCGATGAATCTAAAACAACATTAAAAAAATCTAGCAATAGGGGTGTCACAGTCCTCCCCCACCAACAAGGGTACGACACTAAATCATGTCATCATCAAACAAATGAGGATAAAGCTTCTTTCATTTCTAACTATTAATCCCACGTGTCGTTGTCTTCTAAGTAGTGTTGCCAACAGACCTTAAACCAATTTGTTACTCAGTTGCATAAATGTTTTTGCTTACTGCCGATAATTGCTAGTGGCTTAGTGAGAACTCTTTAGTTTCCTTCATCTATATAGCATCAAATTCCAACAGATGGCTAGGGTCAGGCACATATTTCTTAAGTAAAGATACATGAAAGACAATATGAATTTTCACATGTAGTGGTAAGGCCAATTTGTAAGCTATGACACCCATTTGCACCAGGATCTAGAAGGGTCCACAATATCTAGGTGCCAATTTCTTCCATTTTCTCAAGCGTAATAAACTTATCTTAGGATTAAATCTAATGAACACCTTTTCACCCACCTTGAAACTTCGCTCTATGCTTCTCTTGTCTTCATAATTCTTTTGTTGATCTTAAGTAGTCTTCAGATTTTGTTGAAATTGCTTTTTAATCCTTTCCATTCCTTCCAAGTATCATGTTCTTCTGTCAACCATACTTCCAGATTATCCCAACTCACAAGAGATTTGTACTTGCATTTGTACAAGGCTTCAAACAAACACTTCTTGGTACAATGGTGATACTCATTTTTGTTAACAAACTCTACCAAAGGTGGATAATCTTCCCAATTTATAGGTTGATTCATTACATCCATTCTAAGCATGTCTTCCAAACTTCGTTTGACTCTTTTTGTCTATCTATCTATCTCTAGATGGTAGGCCGTGTTGAAACTCAACTTAGTATGCAATTCATGAAACAAACTCTGCCAAGATCTGGAGGTGAACTTTGAATCATGATCTATCACAATTACTTTTGGTACACCATGTAGCCTCACCTCTTCTTCGATGAAGATGCAGACCATGTCCCATGCCTAATGGGTGGTCTTTATTGAAAGGAAATGGGTTATCTTTGTTAATTGGTCAACCACTTTTAATATGGAATCATTACCCTTAAAGGTGTTGCATAATCCCGTGATGAAGTCCATAGATATTTCTTCATATTTTCAAGATAGTACACCCAAGGGGTTCAAATATTCAACAAATGCTAATGTTCCACTTTTATCTATTGACATTACATGCACCAAGCTACATATGCAGCTATGTCCAACTTTAATCCTGGATAGTAATACATTTTATTCATACCTTGATATGTCCTTTCATACCTCGATGTCTCGATCATGGTGCATCATGTACCTCATGGAATTCTAACCTCCTAAGATCACTGTGGTCGAGCACATAATCTTGTTTCTCCATAGTAACATGCCATCTTCAATTATCTGATAATCATCATATTTCCTAACTTCCTTTTTTCTTAGATTGTGAGTCCCTAGATAATCACAAATTCTAAGACCACCTTCTTATGAGTTGTCATTCTTATCTATTGACGAGGTGTTGTCATATCCACTAATGAGTTTTCAGTGAGATCTAGATCTAGAGGTGGTCAAAGACATGTACTATAAATTGATATTACGAGATGAATACATGTGTGGAGAATGACTTATAGCCTTTTCCGCCAAGCTATTATGTCTTGCTTATGTTCTATTTCTTAACATGGTATCAGAGCTTCCTGAGTCTTAAGTGCCTAATAATTCCATGATGCCTTCATGGTAGTGATCCATGAAAGGTTCACTGTGAGTAGTGATGAGTTGAATGGAAGTTCCATGGTAGTGATCCATGGAAGGTAAAGTGTATTGATACAAAGAGATCTCTCATTGATTCATGGTGAGGAAATTAGCATGAAGCAAGACGAGTCCACAATCATATGAAGAAACTCTACCTATAAGGTCATGGTTCTCTTATTTTCTCATTTATTTAAATTGCAATTGTCATATTATATATTTTGAAGAAGCTTCCATTGCATGTATATAGCAAAAGGAAAAGGGATTGATATTTTGGTTTTTAGTCCATGAACTATGTGTTCATCCTAGTCCCTAGTCTTGATGGTGGAAGCTAGGGAAGATAAAGGGCGAGTGCTCTCATTTTCTGGGAAGCTTCAAAACATTTTCACTAATTATAACAACCCACGAGCATGCTTGATGGAGTGGGTAATTATCAAGAATTTGAAATATTTATCTTAGTGATTGATTCTCAAGTAATTCACTTAGCATTTTCTCTTATTTCATTTGCAACAATTAGTTATCTCCTTCATGTTCTAGTTTGATATTCACTACACTGTTCAAGAGTACAATGGTTTGGAAAAAGTGTAGAACAAGTGATTCTCTTCAACGACCAATCATCAATACTTGTACAATTGTTAAGCCCATTTGTTTGTTGTACCAGGCATACAATATGTCATACCCTAAATAAGGGTTTTTTAGTAGATAAGACATTATACACGAGTCGAAGATGGTTGGGTGTCACAGATCGCAAGGATACCTACTCACAAATTCATCATTTAGGTAGCCACAACTGTGGTTCGAACCCTAGACATGCAGTTGGAGGGCGACCGCCTTTTTTAGGCCAAAAAATAGTGAAATTTTTTGGCCTTGAGTGATTCTCTAAAGTTGGATCCATCACTTACTCAAGATCAGAGATAATTTTCCTCATCTTATGTTTTTGTGAATACTTAGGAAACAAACCCTAGCTCTTGTGTAAAAAGAAAAAAGGTAACCCCATGGTGCATAAAAGATAACTTGGTTTTTTATTTGGCATTTTCAAGCTATTAATACCACATGGGCAAGGTAATATGACCCTCACTTCTTTATATTGAAATTTTGTCACACTCCATATTCTGAAAAGAGCAATTGAAACTTGTGAAGGAGAAAGGAAGGATTTTCTTTTAATAACATTTTCAAAAAATCATATAGTCTATGGTGCAAAATCTTTTGAATAAAGAGAAAAGAGTGAAGGGATCATTTGAAATTTGTGGAGGAGAAAAGAAGCCTAGTGCAAAAGGAAAACAAAGGACCAATGGAAAACTTTAGAATATACTAATTTTTTTAATAAAAAGATCAATTTTGTCATGTTAGTCGTGTCTTAGACCATCTTGAAATCAAAATAAGGGGGTCATAGGTACTGTTGGAACAAATATTGAAATTTTGGCTTTCGGTAGCTTAGGAGGAAAAAATTTATAGTGTTTAGCTACCGAAAGTGCAGAATTTCGGTAGCTTAAATCTCAGGTTTCATATGCCCTTAGTTGCTGAAAGTGTAGATGCGTTTTTACCCAGAAATCAAGTCACGTGGAGGTACTAAAAGAATGCAATAAAATAGCTATAATAAGGTTTTACATAAGTGCCACGTCACCATTTCGGGTTTCGACAGTCGAGGGTTTGACCAACATAAAGATTTTGACCATTGCTCCGTTTCCCCGAAACCGAAAAGCCGAAATCGAGGTTTCGGGACTTTTGGTGGCTTACGACGCTCTGAAATCGCACTGCTAGCTGTCGAAAGCCAGGACTTTCAGTGGCTAAGATACCCCTATTTTCGGCCTATTAGCCACCGAAATTGCAGGTTTTTCCAAAAAAACCTGCCTGTGGGAAAACTCACTTTTCTCAACCTTGGAGAGGTCGTTTTACACGTTTGAATAGTCGATTGACATCTATAGATCCTAAGATTTCCAGTGGTATCTTCATATCTTAATTTAGATCTCGAAAATGTAGGCAAAAGTGCCCCGCAAGATGGAGCTGCAGACATGACCCATAAATGTAGGAACGCGCCCATATTTCAGTTAAATAACTGCTAGTTCGTTTCTCAGTTGGTTTTGAGGTCGTTTATCATCTGTTATACGCTGAAGGCTTATATATTGTATATCTCTTTGAGAGAAAGGGGGAAAAAAGACACACAAGAGTAGTACTCCTGGGCTGTAGCATTTGTTTTCTTGTTTAAATAAAAGAGTGCTGAGCCATTTTTAATCTACAACAGAGATTCTTGTGATTTTGTTTGCAGATGATGTCTTATTGCTTCATGCTCACATCATTTCACTTGGTTTTATTTCCATTTTCTTCCTAATTTGTGACTGTGTTTGTAATGGAATTCATCTATTTGTTAGATGCTCTATTGCAAGACATGTTATAGGTTGTTTCTTGTAGAGATCTGAAGGTTCAGAATTCATCCTTGGATAGATGCTCTGTCCCAACCATCTCTTTCCACTGATTTATTCTTGGAATTCACTCATTGCTAATTGATCCTTGCATTTTAATATGTTTACACTCTATTCTGTTGCCATACTTTTATAAATCCTTATCTCTGTAATCAGTTTCTACCTCGCCCATGTTCCATGGATTTCCATTGCTGAAACACTCTTATTATTTGCTTGATCATTTGACTCCATTCCCAATGGACTACCTCTTGGTCCAACCCACCAACCCTAAAAACCCAAAACTTTCTGTTACCCACAGATCTTCCCTCTGTTAAGCTTATTGAATATCCTATTGTGACATATTTTCAAGAGATCCCTCTCAGATTGGAAGGGGCAGTTTCCAATCAAAAGTGGTTCGAGGTTATCTCGGAATTTACTTGCATGGAACCCAAGTCAAGTCCGAGTGAAAAAATTTATTTCATTTAAAATGTGCTAAGGCTTGGCTCTATTACAGTCTAGAACCAACTCTTACGACAACAGGTACACTAAGAGTATTTGTGTGCGATTATATATTATTTTGTATGAATCTTTTGACACTCATCTTAATTTGACAAACAATACACACATGATGTAACAAGGCATGAAAACTTGATCAATGTAAGACATCAATATAATCATTCACAAAACACTGTGTAATCTCATGTAAGAGAAGATTAAATGTGCTTGTTCCTCTAATCTTCATGGTTTATTGATTCATGGAAAAGTCAATGGTCAATTGAATGAGTTTGAGTCATCGAATTAAGGGTAGAGTTGCAAACCTTGTCAAAATTGTCAAGAAAAAAGACCTACTTAGAATTGAATAAAGAGGCCTTACATTGAAAAGTTTAATCACTGTAAAAATCACACTTTGGGGTGCATGATCGGTAGTACCTAATACCCTAAGGTTGTTTGTTGCAAGTTCAAGCAAGCGAATACAAGTGAGTGTGAGTACAAGCAAGCGGGACAAATCGGAAATTGGTAAAGGATTGAAAGCATCTGCAAAACACTAATCAAGAAACTAAAGAACCACATGACTCCTTACATGAATTGGACAATTGGGTTGTTGAATTTCACAAATAAATTGATTTAAGAGATAAATTGATTGAATCACTTCAACTAAATTTAATAGAAAAGGAGAAGCAAACTAAGAACTCAGTTGATATAACGTGTGACATAAATGACCTCATACAAAAGGTCGATATTACTTGCGACACAAATGTTCTAATGCAAATGCTTGATGCTACTTGTGACACAAATGATCTAATGGAAATGGTTGATATAAAGACAAAAACATATATAATTGTTGATTCCTTAACTAGTCATCAGATGGAATCATATAGTGAATTGATGAAGATAAGTTTTGTTGAAGATGAGTCTCAAGAAGAAGCAAGGAGTGATATCATAAGTAGTGTCAATGAAAATAATCTTGAATTTTCTTTTATAGTTACAAACAAAAAATTGTCATGAATGCATGGAAGAACATCAAGAACATGATGATCTTTACAAGCTTATCATCAGAACTTGGGAATAAATATACAACAATAAACATAAAACATGACTCGGATATGATAAGGAAGTTACCTTTCATATTCTTGATATTCCCTGCTAATCCACTTCTACCATGTAGGATTCCTTCAGGAGATTCCACTTCTGTTATTTCAATTCAACATTAGAATGCTAAGTGCCAACATTGTCATCAAGTTGGTCACAGGGAGAATTGATGTTTGATCTCCATCGTTGTCTTCATTGTGGGAAGACAAATCACCATTCAGATAAATGTCAAAAGAAAAGGAAGGATAAAAAGAAAACAATTCATTATGATTGGATAAGTTCCTAGTAATGGAATCAACAATTCAAGAAGTTGCATAAGTATTATTGTCTAGTTCAAACACAAGTAAAGACATATTTGCAAGGAAAAATCACAAAAGTAAAAGGGTTTCAAACAGTTGTTTCGGTGAATATTTTGGGCATGATTGAGGCCCAATTCTAAATGTCTTTGGAATTAAAACATGAGTCAAAGAGATAGGCACTGCAACAAAAGCTTCTTCAAAATATAAATCACTCGGGGGGGAAGTACATTGATGAAATCAAAATGGTTATTGGTTGACCAAAACCACCACATTAATCAAGTCAAAATGAGTAGTTGTCAACCAACAAAACCACTAGATACAATTATGAACCATTGAAGAACAAAAGAATCAAAAACCTCATGCTTAGATCCCGTCAACAATCTTCTCACCTTGCACCTGACAGGGGGGAATATCAATGATGATAGTCGGGCTTCAAGTTTCAAAGTCCTATCAATCGAAATTCCACCAGAAATTAGGAATTTTGGCATGGAAATTAGTGTTCTCAACGAGACATCTACAATTCAATCAATCAATCTCACCAAATCAACATATTTGGGAAGTTATAGCATGGAATCTAGAATACTCTTATTGCTCTTCAACTATTCATTAGGATGTTGTTCGACACCTAATTGTGTTTAAATTTAGAGAGAACTTCGACGATCCCATTCATTCACTAATAGTAAAATGGTGACCCTATTTGTTCACTAATTACTAGGGGAATATTCAGACATGGTAGTTTCTCTCTTTCAAAGTTCATTTTAGAAGCTCAATTCAGAAGTCACAAATTGAAAATTGAAGATGATAAAGATTTTTGCACTAGTTATTGTTGCCTTACTAGCATAATTATTCAAACTTGTGATTGAGGAGGGGAATGTTAGACTGTGAGTCCCTAGGAAATAACAAAGTCCGAGACCAACTTCTTATGAGTTGTCATCCTTATCTACAGATGAGGTGTTATCATTATCCATTGGTGAGTTGTCAGTGAGATCCATATCTAGAGGTGGTCGAATACATGTAATATAAATTGATATTATAAGTTGAATACATGTATAGAGACTCACTTAAATCCTTTTCCGCCAAGTTCTTGTATCTGTATTGCATTCTACTTCTTAACATTTTTGTCCAATCCTTTCTCTATAATAATGGTCAACAAAAATTTTGATACCACTTGTCTTTGTAACGTCTCCCAGCCTAACCAAAGAACATTGTCATGCAGAAATACTCATAAATTCAAAATTTTCTGCTAACTAATCTTGTAGTTACCAGAATACACACAGTTTTAACAATTTAGCTACCATTAATTAAACACAACTGCAACATGCTAAATAAACATGAATGCAACTAATAAATTGATTACAGTTGCATATAATTCATTCTCATACACAGAGTAAAAACACACAACAATTAACTCATAAATAACTTAGAAAAACAGATAAACACCTATCTTTTTAGAACAATTGTGTAACCAGCTGCTTGGGATGGATGTTCCACCTAACCATAGACTTGTTGCTCTAGATCTCAAAAGCAATTCACCCCCGAGCTGGGGCTAGGAATCCACAAAAGAGGGTGTCTCTCATAGTCCACTCATAACTCAGATATCCCACAACCCACCAATATTCTCCTACAACTCTCTCAAATTTCCTCCAACTCTCTTCCTCTTGATTTACCCAACCTAAGGAATGTTCCCCTCCACTGCTCTCAGTCCATTGAATGTCCTATTGGTTTAACAAGGTATCTTTGGCACATGTAACTAGGAATCTCACTAATAGGAACTCAAGACAACTCACTGCTAGGAAATCTACCCATAAAACAACAACAATAACTTATTGTTACAATGCAACTCACATAGGAGTTCACTCTTCAGGCTCGAAAACTTGGTTCTTCTATGAGCGTGAAAACTTGCTTCTTCAGTCTTCAACAAATCCAAAAACGCTCTAGAATTCACCCTCCATTGTTGTTCCATCTCCAGAGCTCCTCTTTTTCCTTGTTCTCGCCCTGCTCTTGCAAAAACATGATTGTCTCCAATTGCATGTTCCGCCCATACAAATTTCCTCTCTTTTCCCCAAGCAAGTTGACTCACACTCATCCCCAAACCAATTGTACTCAACCTCATGCTCCCAATAACTTAGGGGTGTGACTTCTCACACCCACCCTCTTACATGAGTTTAATGATTGGGCTCTCATACACTCAAACATAAAATTAAAGTTATCCTCAATGATAATAAAATTCAAGAAAGTGGGTTTAGATTAATACCCATAAATATTTTTCCCTTTTGACCCCTCTTAGACACTCCCTTCTCTCGTGGAAAACTCAAATCCCATCTCTATCCATGTCCTTGATGTTTGGCATAACATTTTATTTATTAAAATTCAGAAAATACAATTTGCATATTACATTGTTTGGCCATAGCCACATTCACATCTACATTTTGCATGGATTAAACTAGGGATTATAATGGGGATGTTATAGTCCCCCTCCCCTTCAGTTTTGCATTGTCCTTAATGCACAACATTGTGTCTATATACATGTACAAATTTACATTATAATATTCAGAAAACAAAAATCTACAATCTATTTACCCTACAACAACAGTTCCTGTTGAAATAATGTAACTGCAAAGAGTATTCTTATTATTATTGATATTTTATTCATAGGATCAATCCCCATTGTGGATTGATCATGTCGGATATTGTAATAGGACCAAATCCCCTTTTGCGGATTGGTCAAAAGACAATTGTAATAGGCAGAATAAGAAGTCGACCCCAGTAGTTAATTAAGAGACCCATAAATATAATAAAGGTGGGTTTACCCACCCAGATTGAGAAGTCGGCCTTGCCAGTGAAGAGGCACTTCACACGTGCTAGAACTTGTATAAATAAAGGAGGCTAGCACCTCATTTGAACATAACTCACTTGCTCAGTTTGAGAGACAAGTTCTGATCTGTTACCGGCAAAGGAGAGAGAGAGAGTGGCGCATATCTTGGGAGAGGACTTTCTGTTTTAGCATAAGATCTCTTGCCATTGTATTGGTTATTTATATTAAGGAAGTTTTGCTGGGTTTTCTTCCCCTAGAGGGTTTCCCAGGATAAATGTTGTGTCTCTTGTGAATGTGTATTTCTGAGTGATCTTCTTCTTATGTTGCTATTATCTATTGAAATGCAAAGAACTATAATAATGGCATAAACATTAACATGGTATCAGAGCCAACCTGAAGGAAGCATATTTTGCAAGAGAAAAACGTCACT
>JZKD02S1678628.1:1201746-1214215 GCA_000966675.3 Picea glauca | reverse complement strand
TGGACTTGTCAATGTATCAAATCAAATAAACCTCAAGCTCATTGCTCATTACTTCAAATTAAATCATAACATAAACTATATACCACATGGCATGTGATTTGATGCATTCGGTACTTTATCATATGTGAAACATAACGACAAGGGTAGAATATATGTGAGCTCCAAATGTTAGCTATGAGCCATATAACAACTGCATATATCATGTTTCAGGTTCCTTGTAAATGAGTCTTTCACTTGTGCAAACACCATTACTCAAAATTTTGACTCCATAAAAGCAATGTGACTCACATATGAGTTATAAACTATATTAAACCTTTAATCCAAACTATATTAAAATTTTGATTTTAAGTAGAGTGTTCTAATGATAGAACCAACACTTTGCTCCATGCAACCAAAGACCAAGATACAAGTGAGGCACTTAATGATACTCATATATCAAGTTAGAGCTCATATCACAAGCAAACCTTAACACCATCATAATATGTGACTTGCAATATTGTAGATAGAGCAATCCTGGTGTGGAATGCTTGCATAGCTAAATGCTTTTATACATGTGTTGCTCATTTGCATTTACCTTTGAATATTTTGAACAAAAATTCTTTTGGAAACTATCAAAATTTCCATGATATAAAATCTTTGTATGTAAGTAAATCTTTCAATATTACCATATGCATGACCAAAATGGCCATGAACTAATGATTGCAGAGGACCAAACTGAAATGTATCATGCTGAGGAAAAGCCTTAGAAGACCAAACTTTTGCATTTTCTCCTTAGGGACCTTACTTATTAGTTATATGGTATAAATAATCATATGCTTTGCAATAATTTGCGAGCTTTTAATATAAATGACGAAAATTTGAGTCAACGCCCACCTTGGTTCAATCCCTCAAAGTGGACATGTTGGCTTGTTGTAATAAGGCTAGAAGGGTAGACGACCCTTGCAATAGAGGTTCCACTTCGGCAGGCTTCGAGATGCCTTGACCCTTGCTAAGTCACAAGTGTTTGGTGTATTTGGTTGGTGGGTTGTTGGATATACACTTGGGTTATAGTGGCCACCCATAGGATTGATCTTGAACCTAGCCCAGATCAATCCTACAAGTTACCAATTCCCATGGTTGAAAAAATACATAATAATGTCTTATAGACATATGGTAAAACCATACCATTAAAACAATGATCCATTTAACAAATAATAGGTGATCATTACAACACAAAAAAGATAATAGGATGCAACCCATCATATGCAACATTATGTGGGCAAGGTAAGATAATGGTGATTTTTTAGTTATACCTGAAATCATATATGATGAATGGTTGTTCATTAAGTAGTTACCTAGATAACAAAACATAACAACGTAATTAGAGATGGTAATATTTCATTTCATCACCCAAAAAAACAAGTAAATAAAAGAGCAAGGTAGAACTAAATGTGAGTGACTCTTTAGTTTTAATTTGAAATACACTGCAAGTAATAGGAAATATTTATATGAACTGCAACGAAATCCACCACTTTTCTCTTTGTAACAAGAGATATTGTAGTAGCTATGTCCCTATCGAAATCGTTAAATAGCAACAGAGGAGTTACAATGTTAGTTGGTAGTTAACTCGCATCATTGATTTTATTTGAGGTAGTTACAAGCTCTTCATAGCCTGTTTTTAGGTTTGAACCGAATATGGGGTATATTTGAAGCTTTGGAAATTTCCAATAGCAAGGATCAAGCTAATAGCAAGGATCAAGCTAACACGTGTTGAACTAACAATTGACAAAAGGATCCAGTTGGAACAAGTGGGTGGCCACCAATATCCACTTGGATCAATCCTCCCCCCTTAGGAAGCAATGCTCTCCATTGCGTTGAGTGCCCAGGGAAGAGGGGAAATCATTTTGTGAATCTGGCTCTTGGTGAGTTGCGTGCTTTGTTGGAGAAGTTGTGATGCTTGGACCGTGGAGGACTATCAGAAGCCTATTGCTGGCAGGGTTGAATATTCTCCACCAATATGTTGTATTTGGGTTTGATGAGGCATTGTGTAGGCACCATTGAAGGTGAAGAAACAATCTATTTTTGTTGGATAGAAGGTGTTGAGGTTGCAATGGTTGTAGCAATCTTCTATGCATCCTTTGAATAGACTGTGAAGAGGATGAATTTTGTAGTATGAGAGATTACCTTGCGACACTGTTTTGGTGGAGCAATGGTCAAAACTACCTCTGGTATCCGATAGAGCTGACCTCCTAGAGAAATAGCAACACTATGGGGTCTAGACTTAGAGACATCATGACATCTCCACATATATGGTTGGACCAAAAACACATCATAGACATCAAGAGGGGAAACCTCACACACTACCTCATCCTTGAAGGGTTGGATGCCATAGGAGAGGCGACACTGTTGGCTAACATGAAGATCTCGTCCCTGGTGAAGCCACTCGATGTTGTATGGTTGCGGGTGTGGTGTTGTCGACAACCCCAACTATTTGATGGCCTTAGCTGAGATGAGGTTCTTATGGTTGTCGTTATCAACAATGAAATGCAACAGGGTCCCCTTCACCCACATCTGTGAATGGAAGAGGTGCTCCCCCTCTTCAAGATCTACTGATTCTTTAAGTTGAATTGTTGCGGTCGTGACAATGGCAGTGGGGTTTGCATCGATGACCTGTCTGTTTTCAATATTTTCTGGACCGGATTCTAAATTAGGGTTTGGCTCTATGTCTTTGACCTCGACCACCAATGACTGTTTCGAGCGACATTCATCGGCGTTGTGCCAGGGGATTTTGTGGAAGTTGCACCACTTCTCAGTGTCATTCTTCGTCTTTCCTTTACCCTTTTTGTCTTGTGTCTTAGACTAGTTGTCTAGGGGATATTGGTTAGGGTCGTCTTTACCATGTTTTGGTTGTTGCATATTTGTAGACCCGAATTCCCATTTGTTTTGGTGCCTAAATTTCTGCTCGATTTTGACAACATATCTATAAGCATCTCCCAATGATGAGATGCTTAGGAAATCCATTTCGGTTTGGATGTACCTATGCAAAGCCCCACAGTATTTCAAAACCAGATTTCACTTGGAGTCTTTGATACCTAGTTTGGTGAGCAAGGTATGGAAAGTATTTGTGAACTCCGACACTGTTTGGCTCTTCTCTTGTCGCAGTATGGTCCATCTCATGTACCAGTATTCATAGTTATCAACATGATAGTATTGTTCTTTGACCGCATCCCCAAAAAAATCCCAAGTGGGATCGACCCCATATATTCCATATTTCTCTATGTAACTTTGCTCCTAGTAAGTTTCCCACCAATGTTTGACATGGGGGAGAGACTTGAGGAGTGTGAAGGTGATCTTTTCCCTGTCGGAAAAATTATGAACAAAGAAATAACCTTCTAAAAGTTTTAACCGTTTTTCTAGGGCATCCACATCTATTTGACCTTCAAATATGAGAATATCAAAATTAAGTTATACCTTGAAGGGAGAGGTTTCTCCAAAATGGTCATTTGATGAAGATGCATCTGTTTCTATCGGTAGGCGTTGAAGGATGTGTGCAAAATTATCCATCATTTTGTCCCTCTGTCGCGCGAGAGCTTGCTCAAAAAACAATTTAATAGAATCTTTTGCTCTGTCGTTTTTATTTTTTGCTGCCATCGAGGGTTTCTTGAGTGTGCAAGAGCAATTTTCCTCAAGAGAGACAAGCTCGAGACCCAATTGGCTATACTCAAACCTTGTCAAGGACATGCACTGAAAAATGATCAAGAGCAGCTTGCTCTGATGCCACTGATCCAGATTATGTTCAGAACGAAATGAAAGGAGAGAAATTACAATGAAATACTCATGAAAATTGCTAGAAACAGATAGATACAACAATAATGGATTTCTATTAATGAAAGAATTGTAAATAAACTGTAAAAATACAGAGTGCAAGATTCGCTAGAATGGTGGCAGCTTTATCTCTGAGAAGAGATGTGATGATTACCCTCATTCGCAAGAAGATGATTACAATGAGGCTCTAAAGGCCTTTTAATGTTAATTGGGAATGCCAAAACCATAGACATCCAAAATCCTAACCCTAGGATATGAAACGCCAAAAGTCACGTGGGCCTCGTTTGGGTAAGTTATTACATTAACTTCTCGGGGTTGTAACTTTCGTATACGATCTTTGTTTTAGGCGCGGGATAGCCCGTTGGAAAGGTATTTTAGAGAACTACGCATTATGTCATCAAACTTTGACTCCGTCTATAGTTTAACTGTGGCACACCAAAATAACATTGTTTAGGGCCCCAAAATGGCCCTGGAAGTACAACAAGATGTGTTGACATGAATACATACAAAATAAGCCAGTTGAATTAGGTGGGAGACCACCAGTGTCCACCTGGAAGATGTGTAGGGATTCATATATCCCCGAAAGTGTAGAACGCACAATTATGAAGAATTAGAGAAGAACGTGTTGAACTAACACTTGACAAAAGGAGCCAGTTGGAATAGGTGGGCGACCACCAATATCCACCTCGATCATCCCCCATTTTGGCGTTGTACCTTACTCTTTAAAAAGTGGCTCAAATTTAAGGATCTCATGGATGGAAACATCCTTGAATCATTGAAGTCTCCAAAATGTGGTATCAAATCATATATAACCTCCAACAACTTTTGACTATGTATGTTTCTATGATATCCTCTTCTGTAGTCATGAATTTGGTTAGTGCCTCTAGTGTGACCTCTAATCTTTACTGCATTTTCTTTGAGCTACAAACTTGGACTACAATTTCCATGCTAGTTCCCATAATAGATTCCTAGGCCTTTTCTTCTCATCCTCTAAAACAAATTGTTTAAGTGCAAGGCTTTGCACTTTCTCCATCTTTTCATCATTGTTCATCTTGTTGGTTTTGGCGTACAACTTCTTGTATTGCTCCTTCAACTAGCGTGATCCTTGCTAAAATTTTAGTATGCCTTCTAAACTTGGCCCACGAAGTTTCACAGTTGAGACATGGCCACTCCATGTTCTCAACTCAATGACTAGATTTGCTACACCTTGAGATGCCTACACCTTACTTTTATTAGTGAACGAGGTCTGATGACTATTTCCTCTACCCTTTTTTATTGATTCATTAGGTGTGATGAACCCTATTCTTCTCCAAGAACTCATTCTTATCCATTACCTTTCTTTGTTCAGTAGCACAATCTTTACCCTACTTATAAATTTCAAGCCCAAGAACTAGAATGAGGTATTATTGATAACTTCTCTTCCCAACAATAACAATGGTAGTGTTGGAACATTTATAATCCTATAACTTTGAGATTTAAACCAAGAACATCTTTGATTAAATCATCACAAGGTGCATGTGATAATCGTCGTTAATCAAGTTCCTCAGATTGATCGGACGATCCTAAGCTCTTCGGAGTTGTGGAGCTACTTGATTATTAAGTAACCAAATCACTAAAGGTCACTTCAGAGTTTCGCACTTCGGGCATTTTGACAAGTCATGACTTTAAAAACCTTGAAACCCGAAAGAATTTGTTATCACTCTTTTATAAACTTTCAAAGGATATGAGGCATATTACATGTGTATCTTTCGAGTCTTCCCTGGGTTGACACATGGCATCCATTTTCAACATTTTCCTCTGAAGATTCGTATGAATCTAAGTAACACGTGGCACCCCCTGGTCTCGACATGTCATCTAAAATGATGTCACCCTCGACACGTCACTATGGGTAATGACCATTCAGAAATATAATGACGAGCTAAATTGCAAATCCACGAAGCGGTAAAATGTCGAAATATTAAATCTTAATTATTTAAGTTAATCTCAGTTAAAAGACAATTAATAACTTCTCATTTCGGAAGTTCGGATGTTTATCATCCATCACATCTTGAAATCTCCGAAGTCCGAACTTTCGAAACACTTCAAACTTAAACGGGGTTAATTAAAGCTAAAAAATGATTATCTGATAATTAATCATTTCGCAGTTTCGGGTTTCGGGGATTCTATCTTGAGCTACGGTTAAAAATCCCGAAGTTTGAATACCCGAAACACTTAAAGTTAAAACATGATTAATTAATGTTTTAAAAGAGATTATCTCGTAATCAATCTTTCGTGAACTCACGATTCGGGGGAATTCAAACCTATTTCATCCAAAATTCCCAATCGCAAACCGTCGATATTAATGGCATTAATCACCAATCAACGGTAATGATTTTAATATAGATTGAAGATCGATGGTTAGATTTTCTCATTAAGATAAATAAATTTATCGTCGGTAAAGGTATTCTCAAATCAATACGCCTGAGGTGAATAAGAATGCTTGATTTTGAATTCCATTTTCATTCTTGCAAAATAACAAGTTTTAGCCAACTGAGAAGCTCACGTATTTCCCTGTAATAGGTAAACCTGTCCTGATTTCATCAATATCATGGCACCGTGAAAGATGGCTAAAGCAGCTGGAGAAAGCGCAAATCCAAATATAGATGTTTTGTTAGATACTTCACCAAGAGCCATAGACACTGTGAAATCTTGGACACATGTGTTCGATATTCTAGAGCATGAGCTTATAAATTGCCCGGAGGATTCAGGCGACGAAGTGACCGAAACTCATGCGACTAAACTCAGGGACATAGCTCAGTTAGGGCTACACAAAATAGCAGCACAACCAAGACTCATGCCGTATAACGACATGATAGGTTGGGCCTTGAAAAACGTCGACATTTGAACCAGGATCATTTACAACTCACAGAAGGTTGTCGTTGGGTCCTTCCGACCGAAACACATACGAGTAATGTATAAAATATCCCTCATTTTTAAATATAATTACAACGCTGCATTCATGCTGGAGTTCGAGAAACATGAATGTAAGCAATATGACAAAACCTACGCTAATTTAATCAAGGACTGATGGGGGCACCGGGAAAAATTTAGAGCCGACACTCATGTCATTTACACCACAATGTCGTTAGAAGCCCATATGATTTATGTGGCTATGATGTTATGTACGCTATTCAAAAATAAGAGCTCCACCCACTTCACGTTGGCATGGGTACCAATTATGCATGAAGTGGTCGAGGGATACTCTTTCAACTTGGCCAAGATGTTATCAAACAACCTGGCTAAGGAAATCACAGAGTACCAATTGGCAAAGTCTAAAGGGAAACCTGCCCCTTTCTATATGTCTGCATACATCATGGATGCTATTTTCTTTATGACTCCTTTCCCTCTGATGAGCTGGAACTGGACCCCGACTAGCGCCGAACCTATCCATTTATACCACTCCAAGCTATGGGAAGACAAAGCAAGATATTTCTTCTAGGAAATCAACTGTTATGTAGTGGTGCCTATTCATATCGCCCTATACAACTGGCCACCTTACCGAGTTTCAGACAGAATCATGGAAAACTTGGGCAAAATAGCAGACTGGTACATCGAAGAAAACTTTTCTTATATCATAGTTTTTAGGTGCTTGGTTCCCCCCCCATGCTCTCCCGAAGTTTCTACCAGAACGGCTAGAATGCCGAGAAGTGGCATATCAAACCATGATAGGGGGCATCAACAAGGAATTGAAAGCGGCCCAGAAAAAGGTATGGCCAACCTTCCCTCTTCAGGTTGGTATGTTTTCATTGTTAGACTTCATCCATTCTAAAGTAGAGGCTGCAGCCATAGAGGATGTCAAGCTAGTTGATATCGAGTTTAAAAGGCATGATCCACTCAAAATCGAGGAAACCCACTTGGCTCAGTACAACTTGAATAAGTATATACACGAGAATTCCCCACATGATGAAATATTCATAGGAGCCAGGTCATATGAGGAAGTATTGAACAGAGTCCAAACTCTGTTTTTAAATCAACAAGCCATTTTCTATAGTTTTCAAAAGCATAGAAGGAATATTTTGCCAAAAGTGTTGTAGGGAGAGTCGATAGACACTTCGTCTACATAAGAAACTATACCTCCAGGTTATGAGGCAAGAATTTCTGACAAACATGATTCTGAGAAGAATCTAAAGAACGCCAAAGTTTTAATCGAGAAAATGGAGACTTCATTATCAAATCCACTAGGCACTCAAGCAAAATCTCAGCTTGAAGCTTTTCTAAAAAAAGGGCAGGATACGTCTCCTTCTACACCATACAAACCAGTTACCGATACAACAGAGCAACAAACGTCCATAGAGATAGGTAACCCCATTATTTCATTGACACCTTTGCAGTCAAGTTGCAGAAACCCCAATTCCGAAGTCATCTTTATATATGACCTTACCTCGATTTCAGCTGAAGAAATGCCTCCTTCAGACTTCTTTTTCAGCAAGAAGAGGAGGGCCATCGTTAAACGACAAACACATCAGAAGGATGGTGCAAAAGTTAAAAGGCAAAGAATGATGTATGATGGACATGGCCTAGATGATTCATAATTTGCTAAGGAAATGATAGGTTCATTAGGTGCCTTTGGCACAACCAATCAGTGGTCAGTAGAAAATCTAGCTGAGCAGTTGAAATAGAGAAACCTGTTGGTAGGGAAGTTGCAAGACCAGATAATGACTATGGAGCAGGATGTGAGAAATAATATGAACAAAGAGTTTGAACAAGTCAGAGGCTATGACAGATAGAAGATTCAATAGATGAAAGCTAACCTTGATGAGCTATATTAGAATTCACAGGCCAACAGAGGATTGGTCACTCAACAGGAAGAATTAATCAAGCAATTACAAGCCAAGATAGACTTGACTCAAGGTACAATAGTAGAGATGGAAAATTTTCAGACTCGGAACTGGAAGTACATGAAAAGCTAGAATCAACCCAGCAAGATCTCCTTACAAAAGTGGAAGCCATTCAAAATTGTTACCAAGTAGTAGATCTTTCCCTGAAGAACATCTACATTAAAGAAAGAGAAGCTCGTTCAGCTCTGGCTAAGTTTCAAGAGGCTATCTTACTGATACCAAAAGATGATATATCAGAGGTTCCTCAACTGTCTCTTTCTGAGCAAACCAGAGGCGACATAATTTTGAAGGCCTCATAAACAAATCTGGCTAAAAGAAAAAGACTGGTCAGAGAGGTAAATGAAGCTTGTCTAGAAGCATTATCTTCACTAGACAAAGGGCTACTTGATGTTGAAGGAAATACTATCTCCGAAGCCCTGGGACAAATTGACATAGCAAAGAACCAATATAATTCTAGGACAAGCAAAGAAGAAGCCCTGACGACCATCCAGAAAATGAATCAAATTGATCTTCTCCAAATAAATAAATGGATGGTAAACCCAAGCTTACAATTACATGTCACATCTTTAGGAGCAAAAAGGATACAGGAAAAGTTTCCTCAGGTAGAAAGGAAGCTATACACTTTTGAGGCAACTGAAGCAACTGAACCTTCTGGGTTGGTGGTAAAGTTAGTGAGTAGATGCATCCAATGTGTCGAATATGGGAAAGCAAGCACATTTGGAAATAAGTAAGAAAACATGCACATACTACTCATATAGGTGAAGATCGGATGCCAATTGTCTCCGGGCTAAAGTATGAGGAGAAGAAACGTCTCTGCCAATAGACGAAGAGACTGAGGAGAAGCCTAATGGAATTTTTTAGTTTTTACGTGTTGTAATCTTATTCAAAAATATTTACTATTTTTAAATTATGAGAAGTCCAACCGTTTTGGGTTGTGACAATTTTGTATAAAGGCATATATTGAAGATCTATTGAGGGTTTCTTCTTGCTGATTATAATAGAGATTATAGCGGTAACCCTCTCGGGATCAATATTAATTCATGAATTAGAAACAATATGACTAGGAACTTTACCTTGTGTGACACCAAAGATTGACTTTCTAGGATTTAGTGACATTCCAAACTTCCTGCATGATAAGAAAACTTTTCTAAGATGATCAAAATAATCATGTCGGTTTTTGGAATAAACAGTGAAATCATTGAGATAAACTTGAATAATCTTACCGATAAGATCGTCAAAGTTTATTTGCATAGCCCTTTGAAAGGTAGCATTTGTATTATACCAAATGAAATTATTTCATATGCAAAGGTTCCCTAACGAGTAGTAAATGTGGTTTTGTATTTATTTTCCCTCTTGACTATGATCTAATTATAACCTGAAAAACCATCAAGAAGTGACATAATTTGTGACTCTGCCACTTGTTGCAATATTAATTCCATATTTGGAAGAGGAAAATTATCTTTTACACTTTTCCTATTTAAAGCACGAAAATCGATACATAATCTAATATCACCATTTTTCTTTTGTACGAGGACAAGATTAGACACCCACTTAGAATATTTCACAGGAAAAATAATGTGATCATTACTTAATTTCTCAACTTTCTTTCTAATTGTTGCTTCTAAGGTCCGGTTAATAAGCCTTTGCCTTTGTCTAACTGGTTTTGCTTCTTCCTTTATAAGAATAGCATGTTGTATGACACTAGGATCAAAACCACGAAGATCCTCATATGACCAGGCAAAAACATTTTAAATTCATGAAATAACTCCATGAATTTCTACTTCCCTTCCTCTGAACATTGGGCTCCAATTTTCAAAGTCTTAGGGTTATCATAAGTCTCAATATTCATAGAAACGGTATCACCAATATTTCTTATTGACTGCTCCTCCTTTGCATATTTCTTATTACCAACATCACTAGACGAGAATGAGCTCTCTAGAGGAGTCATTCCTTTAGGAAATGTATCATCTTCCAATGATACAATTTCCTTTCTTTTAAATTCTGGAAGAAAGCACAATTACTTTCATCATCATGAAAGACCTGCCATGACTCTACATTATTCGTAAAATGTGGACAATATAAAGATATGAATGTACAATCGGACTTTGAGGCAACAACTTTCTTGAAGGATTTGCAACAAATACAACAAGCCTATCAACCAATGAATTCAATTCTCTCATGATGTGTGTGATGTTAAAAGATAAAAAAAAAATTTGATATCAAATACCATACCACTTGTGTATATCTTTTCAATAACTTGTTTGAGGTAGTATAAATTCTTCTAACCATATTTATAATCAACTCAGAATCCCCAAACACGGTAAGATGATAGCATCCAAGATTAAAAGCGTTTTCAATCCCCAAAATGAAGGCTTCAAACTTTGTAACATTATTGGTACAAGCAAATTCTAATCTGTAAGAAAAATTGTGAATCTTTCCTACATTAGAGTACAATATAATACCTGCACCATTACCCTCACTTGAATAGGCACCATCAAAGTGGACGTGTCACATTCCATCTTCACGATCTAAAGAGGGTAATACAAAATTATCATCTTCTTCAAGAAAAATAGAATATACACGTAGGTCTTCCTCAATAAATTTACATGAGGTTGTGGAAGACTTTCAAAATATGGCGAGATACGTCCTTCCCCGAGGACAATAATGTTATTTCCATTTTTGGGGAGGGACATGTGTGATCCATCTAAATAAATGTACCCACTATTCAATGTTTGCCGATCTCTTCCTAAGATGATAGAATAATTACTCACTGACATATCTATAACTTGAATGTTACATGTGGTTATAATCTTCGGATGAGCACACAAGACTAATGTTACATCTTTGATTTCTCCAATTGTGACTTGTTGCTGACTATTATAAGACAACATACTCTTTGAATTCTCATTAGTACATGAAATTCCTAGTTCTTCCATTATAATCTTTGGCATAACATTAGGACATGATCCGCCATCAATTAAGCAGAAATGGGTGATTTTGTCCATTATTATTATTTTTTAACTGAAACGGATAATTTTATTTGAAAATGGGGCTGGCTAGGCCAAGGACGTATCAACCGTCATTACAAGGGAACAACTTCCCACTTAATCTGAATACATCAATTCCATTCTTACATAGTTATGAGATGTGGAAGAGCCGAAGCTACAGGATAGGGGTCCATGAGGGGTTTTCATCATTTTTTGTAAGTACTCCTAAAGGCCTTAGGCAACCCATATCCGCCTTTGCATCTGCTTCTTTATTCGATCCATAGAGGATGTGGAAAAAGAGAGGGGGGGAGAAGTCTTGCAGCACTTGATGAAGTCTTTGTAAGGCCTTGTTGATTAATGGATTGCTAAATTGATCATTCATGTTTAAAATCTTAATTAGGATTTCTGAGTCTCCAAAGATTTGTATTTCTTTAATTCCATTTTCACACGCTATCTGACAAGCTTTTAGCAGCCTGAGAATTTCATCTTGATTATTTGTTCTCTGACCAAGACCCCAACTGAAGCTGTCTTTTCGAGTTCCATCCGAGGAGTAAATCACTCCACCTGCTCCTGCATTCCCCGGGTTTCCCTTGGAGGCTCCATCGAAAAAGATTGAGGCTATGCCTTGCCTCCTCCACCAATCTTGAAAAAATGCATCTTTGTCTCTCAAATGCCAACTTGGAGTATTTGAAGGGTGAACAATGGTTTGAGTTCTGTCTCGGAAGATGAAGGTTCCAGTCCATTTCTTTTCTTCGGGGAGAAGAGAAGTTTCATTCGTGGCGAAGTGATTTGACATTGTTT
>JZKD02S1678628.1:1156958-1201736 GCA_000966675.3 Picea glauca | reverse complement strand
GGGAGAGGCAACATGTTTTTGAAGATCTGATCATTTCCGGCCAGCCATAGTTTCCAGCAAATGCATTTGGGGATGACCTGCCAAATTCTTCTCCAAGTTGGACTGCTTTGAATCTCTTGAGGGTAGCGCACCTTCCATGAGGAAAATAATTCAACCACTGAGATCTGTCTCGAAGCTATGGCTTTGAGGCCTTGAAGGGAGATTTTCCATACTTCTTGAGCGAATGGACAGTCTACAAATAAATGATCCACCATTTCAAGTGCATGGCAGCACATGGGGCATCTATGAGGTCATATGAAGCCTCTTTTTGCCAGATTTTCACCTGTTAAAATTTTCCTGTGCATTAATACCCAACTAAATAAATTTACTTTAGGGAGGTCGAGTGGGTCCAAGACCTGCTTCCAGAGGGTCGTTGTCTCGTTCGAAGCTTGTGGGGGATGCAGAGTGTTATAACCTTGGGCTACTAAGTAGAAACCGAATTTTCCCCATCCCCATTTATCCCTTGAGAAGAAATGTACAAGTGCACAGTCTGTCAACGCAACAAGGAGGAGGGATTTTTGTGCTTGCATTTGATTTGGGACGCCCGAAAGATCCCAACTTTGCCATCTTTCTGTATCATCCCACACAGAGATGTCTATGATTTTGTTGATGCCATGTTGAGAGAGCCACACCCAGATCTTTTTGAGATCATCTGAATTGAATAGGGGGGCGTTGCTCATAATGTTGTCTTGCCACAACAAAGTTTTTTTTCCATTCCCTGAGATTAAAAATAGATGCTTCTGAAAGTGTTCTAGACCACGCCTACAGAGATTCTAGATCAGGATTCCTTTGGAGATGTTCGTTGCCTGAAGGTTTCTCAGAGAGGCGCCATTGAGATATTTTTTTCTTAAGAGATTGCTTATTGGATGTCTGTGGTTTGCATAAATATTCCAAATGATTTTACTTCCCAGTGCTAGGTTTGCAAGCTAGGGGTCTCTTACCTATAGGCCACCTTCAACATAGGGGCATTTGACAGTTTCCCAATTGACCAAGTGGTATTTCTTTTGGTTGCCTTTACCTCCACGCCAGAGGAAGTCTCTAATCATCTTTGTGATCTGAATCATGATTGCCTTTGGGGCCAGGAGAAAGGAAGCCTGGTAGATTGGCAAGGAGTTCATGACTGATTTTATGAGGGTGAGTTTCCCAGCATTGGTGAGCCACTGTCTACCCCAAGCTGAGATTTTAGCTTTGAATTTGCTTATAAATTCTTCCCATGGAGAAGCTTTGTTGGAGACCAGAGTTAAGGGGAGTCCTAGATACTTTAGTTTTTCCCAAGAAGCATAGCCTGAGAACCCCAGGTAAATGGATATTCGTTGAATATTTCATTTTTCTGCATTCCACCCATACACTGCACTTTTCCTTTTATTGATGAGCGCTCCAGAGATGCTGTAGAAGATTTGAAGTATTTCGTTGAAGTTTTTTGCAATTTTTACGGAGGCTCCACCCAACATGAGGGAATCATCTACAAAGAGGGCATGATTGATTGGATCAATGCCCTTCGTCAGCCTAATGCCTGGGACTAAACCAATCCTCTTTTCAGCAGTCAACTTCCTGCTTAGAGTATCAGCCATCAAGATGTACAAGAAGGGGGAAAGAGGGCAGCCTTGCCTTAATCCCCTCGAGGCTTGAAAATAGTTTGTCGGTCTGCCATTTACTAGAGGGGATATCCAAAGATTTTCAGTGCATGCTTTTATCAAATTAACAAAGTCAGAGAAAAACCCAAAAGAGAGAAGAACTTTGTAAAGGAAGGAGAGGTTTACCCTGTCAAAAGCATTTTCCATATAGAGATTTATCAACATCCCTTGCTCATGTCGCTGATGACTGGAGTGCATGGCTTCTTGGACTTGAATAACATTGTCGAGAATATGTCTACCTTTGACAAATCCACCTTGCATGGTGGGAATGAGATTCTCTAGCAGGGGCTTGATTCTATTTACTAGAAGCTTGGACATAATTTTATAAGAAGCGTTGCAAAGCAAGATAGGTCTGAATCTTTCAAAGGAGCTCGTATTAACTTCTTTGGGGATTAAATCTAGGAAGGTGGAGCTAGTGTTGCCTCCTACTTTATATCTTTGGTGAAATGATTTAATCATCCTTAGTATATCAGTCTTGATTATGTCCCAACATGATCTATAATAATGGATTGTGAATCTGTCTGGTCCTGGGGCTTTGTCAGGCTCCATGGACCAGATGACGTTGTATATTTCTTCTTCAGAAAATGGTTTCATGAGGACTGAATTGTCATTCCTTCTTACGAGAGAGGGAATTGTGGGAGGAAATCTGAGATAACCTCTTCGCAACTAGAGCCTTCTTCCTTGTAAAGTCTCTTGAAGTGAGTTTCTGCTGTGGCCTTGAGCTGATCAATCCCTTTGTGGATCAATCCATCTGAGGAGGCAATTTTAGAAATGTGGTTTCGGGAGAGGCGGGTTCTTAACCGCCGATGAAAGAATGAAGTGTTTCGGTCTCGAGATTTTAGCCACAAGCTTCGAGACTTAAGCCTCCATTACTCTTCTTCATGGTGAAATGCACGAAAAGTTTTGCATTGGGTAGCTTGTTCTTTCTCTAAATCTGAGTTGAAGATGTCTTTAATCTCCATTTCAACTTGCAAATCCGATAACTGTTGGACAGTCTCTTGTCTGTGTCTAAGTGGAGTGTTCATGGGATTTTTAACCGAGGCTTTCAATGCATGTTTTGTTGCTTTTAATTTTTTCTCCCACACAAAGCATGGAGACCCTGAAATAGGAGAGGACCAACCTGCATGGACAGTTTCATGAAATTCCTTCTTTTCTATCTAAATAGGGCTGAACTGGAAAGGGATTGGGCCCATATTTTCTTCTTCTTCCAAAATCAAGAGGATAGGTTTGTGATCGGAAGTTAGTTTTGGAAGGATCTTGGAAGAGATTATCCTTGTTTCTTGTAGAAACATGCTTTGAATTAAGAATCTGTCCAAGGGAGCTGATATGTGATCAATCCCAACTCTATTGTTAGTCCAGGTGTAAAGTCCGTTTGAAGGCTTGAAGTCAAGGAGGTCCCACTGATGCACTAGCTCCTCAATGAAGGGGAGCATTTGGTCCCTGCTAATGTTGCCTCCTCTCTTTTCTTTTGGTTTGAATACAAGGTTTAGATCTTCGGCTAGAATGATGTTCGAAGGAGAGAAAATCTCTAAAAAATCTGCTAGCGTTTGCCAACAATCTTTCTTCTTAGAGTACCTGACAAGAACATAAAGATTGAAGAGTGAGAGAGAAATCTTACTTGGAATATGTCAGAGTTCAGTGAATATCATATGCTAAGTCTCGAAGGATCTTTCTAAATGAAATTTGTCCTTTTCCCACAAGGTTGCAAGGCCACCTGAAGAGCCCCTTGNTTGTGGAAGACTCTCAAAATATGGCGAGATACGTCCTTCCCTAAGGACAATAATGTTATTTCCATTTTTGGGGAGGGACATGTGTGATCCATCTAAATAAATGTACCCTCTATTCAATGCCTGCCAATCTCTTCCTAAGATGATAGAATAATTACTCACTGACATATCTATAACTTGAATGTTACATGTGGTTATAATCTTCGGATGAGCACACAAGACTGATGTCACATCTTTGATTTCTCCAATTGTGACTTGTTGCTAACTATTATAAGACAACATACTCTTTGAATTCTCATAAGTACATGAAATACCTAGTTCTTCCATTATAATCTTTGACATAACATTAGGACCTGACCTGCCATCAATTAAGCAAAAATGGGTGATTTTGTCCATTATTATTATTTTTTAATTGAAACGAATAATTTTATTTGAAAATGGGGCTGGCTGGGCCAAGGACATATCAACCGTCATTACAAGGGAACAACTTCCCACTTAATCTGAATACATCAATTCCATTCTTACATAGTTATGAGATGTGGAAGAGCTGAAGCTACGGGATAGGGGTCCATGAGGGGGTTTCATCATTTTTTCTGAGTACTCCTAAAGGTCTTAGGCAACCCATATTCGCCTTTGCATCTGCTTCTTTATTCGATCCACAGAGGATGTGGAAAAACTGAGGGGGGGAGAAGTCTTGCAGCACTTGACGAAGTCTTTGTAAGGCCTTGTTGATTACTGGATTGTTGAATTGATCATTCATGTTTAAAATCTTAATTAGGATTTCAGAGTCTCCAAATATTTGTATTTATTTAATGCCATTTTCACGCGCTATCTGACAACCTTTTAGCAGCCTGAGAATTTCATCTTGATTATTTGTTCTCTGACCAAGACCCCAACTGAAGCTGTCTTTTCGAGTTCCATCCGAGGAGTAAATCGCTCCACCTGCTCCTACATTCCCTGAGTTTCCCTTGGAGGCTCCATCGAAAAAGATTGAGGCTATGCCTTGCCTCCTCCACCAATCTTGAAAAACTGCATCTTTGTCTCTCAAACGCCAACTTGGGGTCTTTGAAGGGTGAACAATGGTTTGAGTTCTGTCTCGGAAGATGAAGGTTCCAGTCCATTTCTTTTCTTCGGGGAGAAGAGAAGTTTCATTCGTGGCGAAGTGATTTGACATTGTTTTGAAGAAGGAAAGCTTTTGCTTTCGCAACCCCTGTTTGGGGGGGGGGGAGGCGGCATGTTTTTGAAGATCTGATCATTTCCGGCCAGCCATAGTTTCCAACAAATGTATTTGGGGATGGCCTGCCAAATTATTCTCCAAGTTGGACTGCTTTGAATCTCTTGAGGGTAGCGCGCCTTCCATGAGGAAAATAATTCAACCACTGAGATCTGTCTCGGAGCTATGGCTTTGAGGCCTTGAAGGAAGATTTTCCATACTTCTTGAGCGAATGGACAATCTACAAATAAATGATCCACCATTTCAAGTGCATGGCAGCACATGGGGCATCTATGAGGTCATATGAAGCCTCTTTTTGCCAGATTTTCACTTGTTAAAATTTTCCTGTGCATTAAAACCCAACTAAAGAAATTAACTTTAGGGAGGCCGAGGGGGTCCAAGACCTGCTTCCAGAGGGTCGTTGTCTCGTTTGGAGTTTGTGGGGGATGCAGAGTGTTATAACCTTGGGCTACTAAGTAGAAACCGGATTTGCCCCATCCTCATTTATCCCTTGAAAAGAAATGTACAAGTGCACAGTCTGTCAACGCAACAAGGAGGAGGGATTTTTGTGCTTGCATTTGATTTGGGACGCTCGAAAGATCCCAACTTTGCCATCTTCCTGTATCATCCCATGAAGAGATGTCTATGATTTTGTTAATGCCACGTTGAGAGAGCCATGCACAGATCTTTTTGATATCATTTGAATTGAATAGGGGGGCATTGCCCATAATGTTGTCTTGCCACAACAAAGTTTTTTTTCCATTCCCTGATATTCAAAATAGATGCTTCTGAAAGGGTTCTAGACCGCGCCTACAGAGATTCTAGATCGGGATTCCTTTGGAGATGTTCGTTGCCTGGAGGTTTCTCCGAGAGGCGCCATTGAGATATTTTTTTCTTAAGAGATTTATTACTGGATGTATGTGGTTTGCATAAAGATTCCAAATGATTTTACTTCCCAGTGCTAGGTTTGCAAGCTCGGGGTCTCTTACCTGTCGGCCGCCTTCAACATAGGGGCGTTTGACAGTTTCCCAATTGACCAAGTGGTATTTCTTTTGGTTTCCTTTACCTTCACGCCAGAGGAAGTCTCTAATCATCTTTGTGATCTGAATCATGATCGCCTTTGGGGCCAGGAGAAAGGAAGCTTGGTATATTGGCAAGGAGGTCAGGACTGATTTTATGAGGGTGAGTTTCCCAGCATTGGTGAGCCACTGTCTGCCCCAAGCTGAGATTTTAGCTTTGAATTTGCTTATAACTTCTTCCCACAGAGAAGCTTTGTTGGGGACCAGAGTTAAGGGGAGTGCTAGATACTTTATTTTTTCCCAAGAAGCATAGCCCGAGAACCCCAGGTAAATGGCTATTCGTTGAATATTTTGTTTTTCTGCATTCCACCCATACACTACACTTTTCCTTTTATTGATGAGCGCTCCGAAGATGCTGCATAAGATTTGAAGTATTTCGTTGAAGTTTTTTGCAATTTTTACAGAGGCTCCACCTAGCATGAGGGAATCATCCACAAAGAGGGCATGATTGATTGGATCAATGCCCTTCATCAGCCTAATTCCTGGGACTAAACCAATCCTCTTTTCAACAGTCAACTTCTTGCTTAGAGTATCAGCAATCAAGATGTATAGGAAGGGGGAAAGAGGGCAGCCTTGCCTTAATCCCCTCGAGGCCTGAAAATAGTTTGTCGGTCTGCCATTTGCTAGAGGGGATATCCAAGGATTTTTAGTGCATGCTTTTATCAAATTAACAAAGTTAGAGCAAAAACCAAAAGAGAGGAGAACTTTGTAAAGGAAGGAGAGGTTTACCCTGTCAAAAGCATTTTCCATGTCGAGCTTTATCAACATCCCTTGCTCATGTCGTTGATGACTAGAGTGCATGGCTTCTTAGACCTGAATAACATTGTCGAGAATATGTCTCCCTTTGACAAAACCACCTTGCATGGTGGGAATGAGATTCTCTAGCAGGGGCTTGATTCTATTTGCTAGAAGCTTGGACATAATTTTATAAGAAGCGTTGCAAAGTGAGATAGGTTTGAATATTTCGAAGGAGCTCGGATTAACTTCCTTGGGGATTAAATCTAGGAAGGTGGAGCTAGTGTTGCCTCCTACTTTAGATCTTTGGTGAAATGATGTAATCATCCTTAGTAGATCAGTCTTGATTATGTCCCAACATGATCTATAATAATGGATTGTGAATTCGTCTGGTCCTGGGGCTTTGTCAGGCTCCATGGACTAGATGACATTGCATATTTCTTCTTCAGAAAATGGTTTCATGAGGACTGAATTGTCATTCCTTCTTACGAGAGAGGGAATTGTGTGAGGAAATCTGAGATAACCTCTTCACAACTGGAGCCTTCTTCCTTGTAAAGTCTCTTGAAGTGAGTTTCTGTTGTGGCCTTGAGCTGATCAAACCCTTTGTGGATCAATCCATCTGAGGAGGCAATTTTAGAAATGTGGTTTCGAGAGAGGCAAGTTTTGAACCGCCGATGAAAGAATGAAGTGTTTCGGTCTCGAGATTTTAGCCACAAGCTTCGAGACTTAAGCCTCCATTACTCTTCTTCATGGCGAAATGCACGAAAAGTTTTGCATTGGGCAGCTTGTTCTTTCTCCAAATATGAGTTGAAGATGTCTTTAATCTCCATTTCAACTTGCAAATTTGATAACTGTTGGACAGTCTCTTGTCTATGTCTAAGTGGAGTGTTCATGGGATTTTTAACCCAGGCTTTCAGTGCATGTTTTTTTGCTTTTAATTTTTTCTCCCACATAAAGTTTGGAGACCCTGAAATAGGAGAGGACCAAGCTGCATGGATAGTTTCAAGAAATCCCTTCTTTTCTATCTAAATAGGGCTGAATCGGAAAGGGATTGGGCCCATATTTTCTTCTTCTTCCAAAATCAAGAGGATAGGTTTGTGATCGGAAGTCAGTTTTGGAAGGATCTTGGAAGAGATTATCCTTGTTTCTTGTAGAAACATGCTCTGAATTAAGAATCTGTCCAAGCAAGCTGAGATGTGATCAATCCCAACTCTATTGTTAGTCCAGGTGTAAAGTCCTTTCGAAGGCTTGAAGTCAAGGAGGTCCCACTGATGGACTAGCTCCTCAATGAAGGGGAGCATTTGGTCCCTGCTAATGTTGCCTCCTCTCTATTCTTTTGGTTTGAATACAAGGTTTAGATCTTCGGCTAGAATGATGTTCGAAGGAGAGAAAATCTCTAAAAAATCTGCTAGCGTTTGCCAACAATCTTTCTTCTCAGAGTACCTGACAAGAACATAAAGATTGAAGAATGAGAGAGAAATCTTACTGGGAATATGTCAGAGTTCAATGAATATAATATGCTAAGTCTTGAAGGATCTTTCTAAATGAAATTTGTCCTTTTCCCACAAGGTTGCAAGGCCACCTGAAGAGCCCCTTGCGTTGATGGCTTTCCCTGCATTTTTTTTCTCTCTGCTTCTTCTTCTCTTAATTCTTTATGAGATTTTCTCCTTGCTCTTTTTTAGGGTCTCTCAAAAGACTCATCCTCTGAAGATTCAAATATTTATTGAGGTTTCTTTTTTGTTATATATGCGTAGGAAGGGGAGGGGGAGGCTCCAATTGGGGAGCCAAAATGGATATCAACATTGTTTTTTCCTATTGTGGGAGATAGGATCTGCCGTTCAAGTTCCTCGATCATTGGATCCGATATTTCTGGGGGGTTGCTGAGGATTTCGAAGGGGTTTTTGGAAGCCTCTGGGATTGGGAGCGCTGAGCTCCCCTCCCCAAGGGAATTTACTAAAGTGGGGGCGCCAGATCCCTTTGTGGTCCCTTTCCATATGGATCTACTATTGTGTTTTGACGGGGATGCTTTCTGAACCTGTGTCCATTGGTTGCCCTTCAATATTTCCACCTCCTCCTCGGCTTTCTTTTTGCAATGTCGGGTGACGTGACCGTAGCCATGGCAATACCTGCATTTAAATGGAAGTTGTTCATAGTCCATTTCTTGGATGTAAGACTAGTCTGCAACCTTTAGTTGAATGGCTTCCGGGAGTCCCACCTCCAGATCGACTTCCACGCATATTCTTGCACAAGAGTATTGTTCCTTTCTGTCTGCTTTGTCAATGTATTTTCTGAGGGTGTTTCCAATGGATTCTAGAGACTTCGGATTCCAACAATGTAGGGGTAAATGAGAAAGGCACACCTAGACCGGAACAGCCGAGGGCACGTCTCGCTTTGGGTCGAAATCTAGAGACCATTTGTTCAAGTACAAACCTTGAGGGCCCATAAAATACGGTTCGTTCCTGAAGATGAGATTTTTGTCTTCTAGATTGTCAAAAACAAAAACGAAGAATCCCTTGCCAACCAGATGGCTTATGATGCCTTCCTTTACTAGAGGACTCCAGTTCCTCTGCACCCATGCATCTACAGCTTTGGGAGAATTCCATAAGCCCGTGAAGTTCCCAATGAGCCCCTACTCAGCCAAGTTCAGAGCAGATCTACATGTTTCTTCTGATGGTAGGTCGATTGAAGGGATGTTGTCCAGTTTTTTAACGAATTTCTGATGCGAATCTGAGGCAGGTCGTTTGTTGCATGCATAGACCAGCTTCCTGAATGCGTCTAACTCAGGTGGGAGAGGGGGTGGGGGAGCCTCAGGGCCCCCTCCTGGGGCCATGGCGAGAGGGCAGGTGGAAGGAGGGCGCACCAGTGAGCGCGTGCGTGACCCAAGGAGGGCTTGCAGAAAATGCTAATATAATTTGATTGTGTCCATTATTTTTACTAATACATAGAAGGGAGGATTTTTTACATAACTCCTAGGGTTATATACAACTACTTTGTTTATGTACAATTCTTCTTCATTTGAATCTTCAAATAAATTAGCTATGGTAGAAGTTTTACCTTCCATAATTTCTTTTAGATGCCTTTATTGCTATGAGACGATGAATATATCCAATAAGGATGCATCTGCTTTGATTGTAGCTCATTGTTTGAGAATATTGTATTTATAAGAAGAAGGAGAAGAGGTGGAAACCTCTTGACTTTGGGTGCCCTTAGTAACCTGAGGGTTTATTTGTTGAGAGGATGAACTTGGGGCAAAACTAGTCTTGGGAGTAACACCCTTCACTGTGTCTGCATATGATTTATTCCTAGTATCTACCATCATAACATCCTCTTCAGGAGCCCAATATAAGGCAACAATAGTCGTATCATATTTTTTGCCAAAGATTCACTCTTTTGCTCTCATTTTAACCTCACATGTACTCTCATCATGGTTATCATCACAAAAATTGCACCAAAGTCTTGAAAGAATAGCCTTTGGTCGAATTTTAGTCTGAAAATTAGTTGGTTGATTCCTAAAAGTATCTTGTGCAGAAGTTTCAGTTGGGGTCGACGTACAAGTCACCTCTTTTCTTTCAAAGGCAATAATGTGATTGCTCATATGTTGTACTAATTGTAAAACAATTGACATGCCATTTTTTTTTAACATAATCTTCACTTGGAAGACCTGTCCTATCCAACTATTCCTCAAATTCCAAGTAGGTTTGTAAAGCAGATCCTATATTATCAACATTCTTTACTTCAACCCCATGTCTATAAGACACRTGTAAGCTATTATAGTAATGCATTAAMGCGACATGTTTATGAGGTCTAATTATATTTGGGATTTGATTATATAATTTAGTGAAACATAAATTGAAAGATTTGATGGTTTCACCCTTGTTGTAAACAAGATTATTGTATTCATCAAGCTTATTTGCTAGACTTAGGGGATGTCCATATGTCTACTTAAACTAATAAGAAAATTCAACCAAAATAGAGAAAATTTTAGGTGGTAATTCAAAAAAACCAGATGTAATTTTTCTCTCTAGTGAATTGACAAATAGGCGCATACAAATATTCTCATCATTTGCCCCAATATTATGACAAGCATAAGAAAAGGCAATGAGATGCTCATTGACCGATATAGTTCCATTTCTAGAAAACTTGGGCAAATGGTCTTTGAATTTAGGCAAGGGAGTTCTAGTTGGATCTAAATTAAGTGGAGAAGATAAATGCCACAAAGTAGCATCTAGATCTTCTTCAAATTTGAACAAACCTAATTGTTTATTTACTTTGGCTAGATTAGTAGTAGATACCACATGATTAGAATCACTGTACATACTTCTTATCAAGGAAGAGGATGAAGCTTGTGATGATGTAGAACCACTAGAACTACCAGAACCACCATTGGATGAAATCATTGTGGACTGCCAAGGGGGGAAGGAGATAGAAATACCTATTATTTTTTAAGAACAATAAGAAAAAGATATTTTGAGTTTAGACTGAAGATTCTCAACAATTTCTTTTTTCCTTCTTATTTCTAGGAGAGGATCAAATTCAGGTGATTGACCTCTTAAACATCTAGAAAGATGAGTATTAATGGACATAAGACAATAAGTCACCAAGGAGGTATGTTTTGAGCTTGCCTCTAAAGGGCTTCTCTTTGGTCTTGAATTTCAATGTCTCTAGCTATGGCTTCCCAATAGCACTCAATCTCTTCCCAGGTATAGGAAGTTTCAAGAATTAAATGAAAAAGACAAGAAGCAACGTTTCTTTGATTAAAAAATCTTAAAGCAGGTTGTTGTCAGATAGGCAAAGTCATTTAAAATAAAACAAATCAGAATATACAAAGAACAAAACTAGTAAAAAGATTACTCTCCAGTATGGTCACCAAAATAAATGTTGATGCGAGGAATGGAAAATCCTCACTAAAGCATTCTCAAATCATACTAGGCTAAGGTAAGATAGGTGGGAATATTACCTTGGGTTTATAGCCTATGAAAAAATATCAATCAACCCTCAAAAAATATATTATGGGACCTAATGTTATTATAAAGTTGTGTGTTTTTGCCAAAAAAATGAATAATGTTTATACATAAATGTTTGCAAAAGATTAAAATGAATGAAATAAAGAATATAGCAATCTAAAATGTCAATTGGGTTTAGCCTGAGTGGTTTGTGTTGAGGGGTGTTTTCCCCCCACCCAAGTTCAATTCCGGCAAGTGACATGTTGAGCTCTTAAATGAGAAAGCTATCAAAAGAGCCTCAAATTTCTACAAAATCTGGTTTACCCCGGGTACCATCCTCGAAATGAGGGGAAGTGCCTGGTGGGTTTTCCCAGGATCTATTCCAAAGTAAAAAAGAAATAATAATATGAAATAAAAANGTTGATGGCTTTCCCTGCATTTTTCTTCCATTTCTGATTGTTGATTTCTAGAAGGGTGTCCCCTTCAATTTTTGTCTCTTGGAGCAAGAGAATCTCGAGAGGGTCGATTTTTAGAAGTTCTTTGACTGCTTCGGCCTTCGAAGGATTCCCCAAGCCTCTGCAATTCCAAGAGACTATACACATTATTTACTGGAGTGGGGAGGACCTCCCTTGGGGGGCCTTGTTCTGGTATTCCTTCCGATGGACATTTCAATGGTAGGTTGGATTCCTTGCATTTTTTTCCTCTCTGCTTCTTCTTCTCTTGATTCTTTATGAGATTTTCTCCCTGCTCTTTTTTAGGGTCTCTCAAAAGACTCATCCTCGGAAGATTCAGATATTTCTGGAGGTTTCTTTTTTGTTATATATGCATAGGAAGGGGAGGGGAAGGCTCCAATTGGGGAGCTAGAATGGATATCAACATTGTTTTTTCCTATTGTGGGAGATAGGATATGTTGTTCAAGTTCCTCGATCATTGGATCCGATATTTTTGGGGGGTTGCTGAGGATTTTGAAGGGGTTTTTGGAAGCCTCTAGGATTGGGAGTGCTGAGCTCCCCTCCCCAAGGGAATTTTCTGCAGTGGGGACGCGAGATCCCTTTGTGATCCCTTTCCGTTTGGATCTACTATTGTGTTTTGAAAGGGATGCTTTCTAAACCTGTTTCCATTGGTCGCCTTTCGATATTTCCACCTCCTCCTCGGCTTTATTTTTGCAATGTCGGGCGAGGTGACCATAGCCATGGCAATACCTGCATTTAAATGGAAGTTGTTCATAGTCCATTTCTTGGATGTAAGACTAGTCTGCAACCTTTAGTTGAATGGCTTCCGGGAGTCCCACCTCTAGATCGACTTCCGCGCTTATTCTTGCACAAGAGTATTGTTCCTTTCTGTCTGCTTTGTCGATGTATTTTTCGAGGGTGTTTCCAATGGATTCTAGAGACTTCGGATTCCAACAATGAAGGGGTAAATGAGAAAGGCACACCTAGACCGGAACAGCCGAGGGCACATCTCACGTTTGGTTGAAATCTAGAGACCATTTGTTCAGGTACAGACCTTGAGGGCCCATAAAATACGGTTCATTCCTGAAGATGAGATTTTTGTCTTCTAGATTGTCAAAAACAAAAACGAAGAATCCCTTGCCAATCAGATGGCTTATGATGCCTTCCTTTACTAGAGGACTCTAGTTCCTCTGCACCCATGCATCTATAGCTTTGGGAGAAGGCCATAAGCCCGTGAAATTCCCAATGAGCCCCCGCTCAGCCAAGTTCAGAGCAGATCTATAGGTTTCTTCTACTGGTAGGTCGATTGAAGGGATGTTGTCCAGTTTTTTAACGAAATTCTGATGCGAATCTGAGGCAGGTTGTTTGTTGCATGCATGGACCAACTTTCTGAATGCGTTTAACTCAGGTGGGAGAGGGGTGGGGGAGCCTCAGGGCCCCCTCCTGGGGCCATGGCGAGAGGGAAAGTGGAAGGAGGGCGCACTAGTGAGCACACGCGCAACTTGAGGACGACTTGCAGAAAATGCTAATATAATTTGATTGTGTCCATTATTTTTACCAATACATAGAAGGGAGGATTTTTTACATAACTCCTAAAGTTATATACAACTACTTTGTTTATGTACAATTCTTCTTCATTTGAATCTTCAAATAAACTAGCTATGGTAGAAGTTTTACCTTCCATAAATTCTTTTAGATGCCTTTATTGCTATGGGACGATGACTATATCCAATAAGGATGCATCTGCTTTGATTGTAGCTCGTTGTTTGAGAATATTGTATTTAGAAGAAGAAGGAGAAGAGGTGGAAACCTCTTGACTTTGGGTGCCCTTAGTAACTCGAGGGTTTATTTGTTGAGAGGATGAACTTGGGGCAAAACTAGTCTTGGGAGTAACACCCTTCACTGTGTCTGCATATGATTTATTCCTAGTATCTACCATCATAACATCCTCTTCAGGAGCCCAATACAAGGCAACAATAGTCGTATCATATTTTTTTCCAAAGATTCACTCTTTTGCTCTCATTTTAACCTATCATGTACTCTCATCATGGCTATCATCACAAAAATTGCACCAAAGTCTTGAAAGAATAACCTTTGGTTGACTTTTAGACTGAAAATTAGTTGGTTGATTCCTAAAAGTAGCTTGTGCAGAAGTTTCAGCTGGGGTTGACGTACAAGTCACCCCTTTTCTTTCAAAGGCAATAATGTGATTGCTCATATGTTGTACTAACTGTAAAACAGTTGACATGTCATTTTTTTTTAACATAATCTTCACTTGGAAGACCTGTCCTATCCAACTATTCCTCAAATTCCAAGTAGGTTTGTAAAGCAGATCCTAGATTATCAACATTCTTTACTTCAACCCCATGTCTATAAGACACATGTAAGCTATTATAGTAATGCATTAAAGCGACATGTTTATGAGGTCTAATTATATTTGGGATTTGATTATATAATTTAGTGAAACATAAATTGAAAGATTTGATGGTTTCACCCTTGTTGTAAACATGATTATTGTATTCATCAATCTTATCTGCTAGACTTAGGGGCTGTCCATATGTCTACTTAAACCAATAAGAAAATTCAACCAAAATAGAGAAAATTTTAGGTGGTAATTCAAAAAAATCAGATGTAATTTTTCCCTCTAGTGAATTGACAAATAGGCGCATACAAATATTCTCATCATTTGCCCCAATATTATGACAAGCATAAGAAAAGGCAATGAGATGCTCATTGACCGATATAGTTCCATTTCCAGAAAACTTGGGCAAATGGTCTTTGAATTTAGGCAAGGGAGTTCTAGTTGGAGCTAAATTAAGTGGAGAAGATAAATGCCACAAAGTAGCATCTAGATCTTCTTCAAATTTGAATAAACCTAATTGTTTATTTACTTTGGCTGGATTAGTAGTAGATACCACATGATTAGAATCGTTGTACATACTTCTTATCAAGGAAGAGGATGAAGCTTGCGATGATGTAGAACCACTAGAACTACTAGAACAACCACTGGATGAAATCATTGTGGACTACCAAGGGGGGAAGGAGATAGAAATACCTATTATTTTTTAAGAACAATCATAAACATATATTTTGAGTTTAGACTGAAGATTCTCAACAATTTCTTTTTTCCTTCTTATTTCTAGGAGAGGATCAAATTCAGGTGATTGACCTCTTAAATGTCTAGAAAGATGAGTATTAATGGACATAAGACAATAAGTCACCAAGGAGGTATGTTTTGAGCTTGCCTCTAAAGGGCTTCTCTTTGGTCTTGAATTTCAAAGTCTCTAGCTATGGCTTCCCAAGAGCACTCAAACTCTTCCCAGGTATGGGAAGTTTCAAGAATTAAATGAAAAAGACAAGAAGCAACGTTTCTTTGATTAAAAAATCTTAAAGCAGGTTGTTGTCAGATAGGCAAAGTCATTTAAAATAAAACAAATCAGAATATACAAAGAACAAAACTAGTAAAAAGATTACTCTCCAGTATGGTCACCAAAATAAATGTTGATGCGAGGAATGGAAAATCCTCACTAAAGCATTCTCAAATCATACTAGGCTAAGGTAAGATAGGTGGGAATATTACCTTGGGTTTATAGCCTATGAAAAAATATCAATCAACCCTCAAGAAATGTATTATGGGACCTAATGTTATTATAAAGTTGTGTGTTTTTGCCAAAAAAATGAATAATGTTTATACATAAATGTTTGCAAAAGATTAAAATGAATGAAATAAAGAATATAACAATCTAAAATGTCAATTGGGTTTAGCCCGAGTGGTTTGTGTTGAGGGGTGGTTTCCCCCCACCCAAGTTCAATTCCCGCAAGTGACATGTTGAGCTCTTAAATGAGAAAGCTATCAAAAGAGCCTCAACTTTCTACAAAATCTGGTTTACCCCAAGTACCATCCTCGAAATGAGGGGAAGTTCCTGGTGGGTTTTCCTAGGATCTATTCCAAAGTAAAAAAGAAATAATAATATGAAATAAAAAAAATACAAGTTTCAACTGAAAATAATCAGATTTTATTAATAAAAGTTTTTCTCAGTTACAACTAGAATGTCTCTTTTCAAAACCCTGTGAGGGTGAGGACCAAGACCAGACTTAGAAGTCTAAGATGAAATTAAACATCATACAAAGACAATTGGTGTCTGAAAGAAAATGACCAAGACTGAATACACGAGACCAACCAAATCACAAGTCCACCAAGTCTTGACTCTCCAAAATAATCTTAATCAGAACTGAAAACTGATTCAAATATTCTAATAAAACTACATAGACTGCCAAGAGAAATGGATGACCTTATGAAGCATGCCAAATATCAATGCTTCCTAGTCCTTTCTTCTTTTCCACCTTTAGAAAGATCCTGCGGTCAACAAGAGGATTCGACCATTTAAGAAACTCAGAAAATGGAAGAATCAGATTCATAAATCTCAATAAGAAATAAGAGCAAACCTTATCATAAGTGTTTTTCTCTAATTCCTCATGTCTTCTTTGTCCTTCCGTTCTTCCTTTTATTCTCTAAAAGGTAGTTCTTCAAGTAGTTGAACTACTTTTAGTTACTACGGTTAAATAAATTTAGTTAATAAATAAGACAAATAAATTTATGATAAGGATAATTAATAAATAAATAATAACTAAAAAAGTGAGATCACCCTCTATATGCACACTTTATCTATATAATCAAAATATCTTTTCTTTTTTGCTCATATAATCAATCAAATATAAAATATACCAACATCATATAACATACCAAAAACATGCATCTCAAACACCATGGTATAAAACACTTGTGTCTCCCATAAAAAGAACATGATATTTAAAAGTTTCAAAATAAAATATCATGATTCTGCCATCTGTCCTCAAATAGTGTCATAGTCAAAATCAATCCAAATATAATTAAAATAATTCATGAAACTTTTTCTTGAAAAACTCATCTCTTTCCTTGATAATATCCCCATATTGAGACTTATTTTCTTCCAGCTGAGCAATTTTAGGATGCACTTCATGTAAACTTATTTTTCCATTGCTTGCTAATTTTGTCTTTGAACGAGCAAAAAAGGAGAATTTGGCCATGATGGAAGAAGTAACGGGTTGCTTGCCTTTGTCAATCTGAGAACAATGTGGTGTCATTTGTGATCCTTTTGAGGAGGAGGAGGAGGAGGAGGAGGAGGCGTAGACTCATGTAAAGCAGCCGTGTGAACAAGTAATATTGGTTGAACTAGAGGTAAGGGAAAATATGCACTAGGAATAACAATATGAACTGGTGGAGTAGGGGGAGGCATATGCCATTGATTGGCACAAGAAGAAGGATTGGTAGGTAAGTTACCCCATCCATCAATATTAGGTTGCACAGGAGACTCGAGGATGTTAACAATACCAAGGTGAGGCTAAAGGTTAACATTTGGGGTTGCTTGGGGTTGTGGCAAGGCTTGTTGACCACCAAGGTTCCAATGCTCAGTTTGGATCAGTTGCTGGAACTCATCAGAGTCAACATCAAAATGTATAGATAACCTTAGTTTTTTTAGGTCCGCCAAGCTGCCAAAAGGTGTTAAGCCCTCATTCTCTTCTTCCTCTATTTCCTCCTCTATTGCTACCCCTGCTAAGAAGCTCATCTATAATCACGACAATCCATTAGCACAAATATAAAAACAATAGTAAGATAAGACATCTAATACAATTTGTCTTAATGATTAGATTGGCTCTGACATAACACAACCCTGCAACACAAATGAGAAGTGAAGGAGAAAATGAAAATAGGGAAGGAAATATAACTCTGGAATCAATCAACCAACAACATCCAAATATGATCCATACACATTGATTACCATTTACATACACAAAAACTACCTAGATTTAATTTCAAAGTATGTCTGCAAGTGTTCATCATCATACTAATCAACCTGAATAAATCTCGAGTTTCTTCATATCTTTGAACTCTTCTCTTTTATAATTGTGATCACATCAAACAATACCCTTTTCTCTTGCATATTATTTAATTATGTAGGTAGGACTGTAATGGAAAAAAGAATTTAATGAAAAAGATTTGTAGGAAAATGACTCATATGAAGTGAAAATAACGAGGGAAATTAGATCTATATAACTAACATATGACCTCCTTTAATGAACTTCACAATATCATCAACCAAAAATATCTCTATTGTCTTTGTCCTAGTTAAATAAACAACCAATCATTTCAGGAATGTTGCAAAGCCAAAACTCATCATTCATAATTGTTGTAACAAAACCTTGCATTTCTTAAATGTTGGTTACACATCCAAACCATGTCATTTCTGATATAATATGTTTCATCTTAATTATATAGATAGGGTAAAATGTGACCAAAAACTAAAATAATTGGGACTTGAGGGAATAATTTTATGAAAAGTGTAGTAAATGAAAGGTAATGGGTATATATAATGATCTTTATACCTCTCACCATTATATGAAAACTAAAAGCATCTAGCGACATTCATGCTCATTCTATCCACTTATAAACATTGGTCATCTACCATACACACTTTATGCTCTTACAAGAAATTTTGAATAATAATAGAGCCATAATTTTTTTTAATAAAACTGAGATCTTTTGCCATATGTTTCAAATACAAGCATATTATAACTCCATTCTCATCAACCTTTATTTATAGGTCACCCTATCGTAACCATTTATAAACTTAATAGCACATGTTGTTCTCAATCATCATAACAAAGACAAAAGATCATTGTATGCACCAACAAAATTTGACCATATCGCTGCTAAACCCCATAAGTAAGCATATCAATCAAAAACCCCAATAGGTCATTGAAAGTCACAAAAGAAACCACAAATCGAATGACAATGAAAACATATACTTGGGAATGAGTTCGAATCCGATAATATTCTATTCATAGAGAAAGGTATCGAAACCCATAATTTTGATAGCCAATAAACTCAACAATCGATTTCTTCCAAGTGTAAATTACATCAACAATCGATTTATTCCAAGTGTAAATTACATCAACAAGCGAAATCGTTCGACTTGTATGAAATATGTTCCAACATTTTTGCAATTAAATGTTATGGAATAATTGCAATCTGAAAGAAAGAGTATGAGTGTATGTGGCTCGAGCAATCCAATCTTTGGGCTTTTAGTTTTATTATCAGGGTAGGGTTCCAATCCCATTTTTTTAACTAATGATTCCTGAGGAGAGATAGAAAGTTGCGGACAAAATATAAACCCAAATCAAATAAAGAACCCAGTCTTTGACACAACCATAACTCACGTTGGTTCTTATATCAGAACAACAAACCCATGTATAATCTAGAACATGAAAATGAATCTCAGTGAATTCTCAATTTTGTATCTTGTTTCAATAGAGAAAATAAACCCATTTTATAGACCCAAAGTTGGAACCATGGATGCCTCAAGGTGTAAAAGTGCCATATGGGTTTGTCCTATTTCAATTAAACAAATTATTTTCGTGACAGGATTTGAACACATGCTAACCAAGGTAAAAAACCATGATTGGAATAACAAAATTCTCAGAGTAAAAGAGCATCTAAAAGGACAAAGAGAACTCGATTTTGAGTCTCGTGTGCATGTAAACAGGAGCTGCCCAAAATCTCTTCTTCTCATTGAAAAATGTTATGGAAAATGCGAGTATGGAGGAAGCAAATAGAGTTACCATTAACTTCCTGGAAACAAAAATCTTTTTTTCTTTTCATTTCAAGAAATGGTAAAGAGGGGAGAAAGGAGACATTCATGCACACATAAATGTCAAACAGAGCCAGAAATAACCAGAGATGCCTTGACCCTTGCTAAGTCACAAGTGTTTGGTGTATTTGGTTGGTGGGTTGTTGGATATACACTTGGGTTATAGTGGCCACCCGTAGGATTGATCTTGAACCTAGCCCAGATCAATCCTACGAGTTACCAATTCCCATGGTTGAAAAAAATACATAATAATGTCTTATAGACATATGGTAAAACCATACCATTGCAACAATGAGCCATTTAACAAATAATAAGTGATCATTACATCACAAAAAGATAATAAGATGCAACCCATCATATGCAACATTATGTGGGCAAGGTAAGATAATGGTGATTCTTTAGTTATACCTGAAATCATATATGATGAATGGTTGTTCATTAAGTAGTTACCTAGATAACAAAACATAACAACATAATTAGAGATGATAATATTTCATTTCGTCACCCAAAAAAACAAGGAAATAAAAGAGCAGGGTAGAACTAAATGTGAGTGACTCTTTAGTTTTAATTTGAATTCCTATATTAAATTTTACTTTTTACTTTTTAGATTGAATTCCTATATTAAATGAATTATCAGGGAAATTAGTACAAATCCATGAGCGACGCCATGAGCAAGATCATAACTAAGGAAGGAATTGGAGAGCTATACCGTGGTCTGATACCAAAGCTCATAAAGATGGTTCTCGATGGAGCTGCAAGTTTCTTCACGTATGAAGTTCTTAAGAGACGCCACATTCAAAGGGTGACCCTGTCAGTTCTGTATATATTAGCTGACGAGAGTTTGAAGAAGGAAAGAAAGAACCTAACACCCTCAAAGAGAAGAGAGCTTACAACTTCAAATACTAAGCTGACGAGATAGTGGTGTGATGAAGTTCAAATGCTAAGCTGAGGGGATAACTATAATATGAAGAGAAGAAAATGCGATGAGCATCGCCTTACCAAATGCATACACATTCGAATAAAAATTTCATTTTAGATTTAATGACTTTATTATAAAGTCAAAAGCTTAGATCTTGTTACTCAATAGGGTGTTTGATAAAATCAATTTAAATATTATAAAAACTAAATGTTTCTTTTGTCCTATCTATAAGTTTGGAAAACATAAAAATATTTCTCGTCAAACACAAAGTAATTAATGGCCAATGCCTAATCGAATGTTATAGTCCATGGCAACAATGACTAATAATGTGTTATGCCAAAGCATAACAATAACATTAGATTCTTTGTGGACAAGGAGCACAAATAGTTGGCTATGGTGACCGAGTTCCAACCAAGTTTTAGAAACCGAGATTATTTCCTTTTGTTGCAAATGAAAAGAAACAAGGACAATCTACCATTCAAGCATCAAAATGAAAAAGAGATGCATTTTTTTATATTCTAATAATGACATTGCGAAAAAAAAGGAAAATATAATTAAGATTCCAATTTTGTGGGTGATTTTAATATATTTACAATGGATTTTCCTACAACACACTGATCTTCATTCTCATAAAATCTAATCTCAATCTCAGTCTGAGGGTAAAGTTCTAGGCTTTTGATGACATTATAGGCAAGAGTTATAAGTTTATTAAATTTCAATATATTTGTTTTATTGCCATGCAAAGTAAAGAGAAGGGATGGAGCTAAACTAATGCATAAATGATTAGGTACCAGGTTCCAACTTTAATAATGCAAAAGCTGTGCTTTCTCCTAATTAAATTATCTATTATACAAGTGCCAATTCTATACTAAGCAAATCAAGGAGAATAAATCAATGATCATAATAACAAATTCTGCTCCTAAGCCAACTAATAATAAAATAATTGGTGTCATCGGGGTGTAGAACAGTGGTTGATGGAGTGCATTGTTAAGGCACTCCATTATGTGAGGTTGTCGGTTCTAAACATTGGCTTACTTTGTGTGTCGTGCATGGGGCAGCGTGGGGATGTCTGGAGATTATAGTGGTGGTGGTTGAAATCAACATTGTGTCATGTGAGTACGATCTCGGCCTCGTTTTCAATTCCACCAGATACAAAAATAAAAAATAAAATAATTGGAAATTAAAATAACTAAGGAATTAACAAGCACAATCTAGCATGCAATACTAATCTAAAGTGTTATTCATTTAGCAAATAAATCATAATTTTTCATTTTCATCCTACATACCTGGACACTTTGGTGTCTCGAGATTCTAAGTAAAAACAGTATAATCAATGGATCGTATTAACACATCAACCTCCCTAGAGGCCCCAATAATGGAAATCCTAGTCATTGATGCCACTATGCAACAACCCAAATGGGTGTCACTAATTATTTTTTTTCACAAACACTAGCAATTATATTTGAAATTCTATATCAATGCCAAGTATTCCTATGATCTAACATGAAGACTATACAAGAACCAAACCATAATTCATCAAGAGTAAAACACATAGGTAAGCTAAATAAGCAAGAAAGATCCAAAAACACATTAACACTAAAATATAAAATGCATCTATCTGTTAGCTCATTGTAATCCAAGTGTTGAGTTGCCAATGCCCCAATTCCCTTGAACTAGTGCTTCAATAAACAAGGGGGGATCACACCTAAGGGTCAATTTTCCACCCTGCAACCAATGTAACAACGTTCACATCGTTTCCCCTCGAGCAGGGCTCAAGCTAAATGTGGTAAGGAAATCACGAACTCGTAGTAACTTTCAAGAATCTAACCTAGTGTACTCAAGAATAAATCAAACAGGTTTACAACAATTCAACCTAGATGTGGTGGAGAGGCTCCTGGACTTGTAGCACCTCAAAATCCCATGGGATTATGGCATGTAGGGGTCTTAGTACTATCTTTAGATAGTGATAGAACCCACAACAATAGTGGCACCCCCTTCAAGCAAGGATCTTACTACCACAGTCAATTGTTGATAACAACCACAATGACATTGGCCTTCTACAGCTTGGGACCAAAGGAAAACAATACAAGGAAGAAGCCACACTAAGCTTTAGTACCCCCTCATGTTGTAGGTAGAATCTCATCCCCTTAATCCACACAGAATTGGTTGGCACAGTCATAGTTCTTCCTAACTCACCAATATCATAACAAAAGTGCATCAACAATACTAAGTTTCCCATAACCAATTCTCCATGAGCCCGCCCTCAACAATAAGCAAGTAGTTGATTTAATAATGCTAAGTCAAGTAGCACCCTATCAACATTTCTCTCTTGGTTCCACCCCTACTCATGCAAGAGAGAACTCGGTCTTGAGGGTGAATTTACAAGTGTCTAAAACAAGGTAAAAGTGAAATACAACCCTTTTCCCTTCCACCCATTTACCCAAGTTAACTTTGGAGGTCAATTTAACAATTTTTCCCCTTCCTGAGGTTTTTCCTAACTATAGGACAAGATATGATAGTATAGTCATCCACATTGAGACATGAGCCCTTCCCCTAAGTGCATTTCCCCTTCATTTTTTCACCTAGATTAGATTATTCCATCCAACATATCCATGTATACATCTATACAACATCATCATCTTAATAAGTCTCATAAGTCATAAACCATATCCTAACATCTAGGTAAGACATATCACAAATGAGTCAAAGAATCACAACAATATTCAAGCAATGTCTTAGAATCCCAAGTGCTCCTTAAAGATGCTACCTCCAAAGTGTTGGGTCGAGGTATTCTAAGTAACCACGTAATATCAAAGCCTCGTGAATCACATAATATGAAAGCATCATCAATCATGTCATATCAAAGCATTATAAATCACATAATATTAAAGCATCATGATTCACATCACACAAGGAAAGATCATCAAGCCATATTATCATAATCAATCAATAAAACTATGCGTTAAGAGTGAATGACATCATTCACGAGTCATATAATTGTCAAGGTCTAAGAATTCATTACTAAAGTATGATGAATCTAAAACAACATTAAAATAACATCTAACATTAGGGGTGTCACAAAATACAACAATGTAAATATCATTAAGATACATTGTATCATGATAACAACGAGCTGAAAATTGATTCAATCCCATTGTATTATACATTACAGTGATAACATCGGGTAGATAGAATGGAATATGTATCGACCATGTGTAGAGATAACGACAACTAACCATGATTTACTAACACACTGAAGAAAGACCAAACCTTTACATAACAAATCATATATATGTCAAGAAATGAGGCAGTTACATAAGGTTATAGAATATACTAGAATCTTACAGTTGCTACACACAGATACAAAATAGGGATTATGCCTTTGAAAAAATGCATAGAGGGAGGGTCTATGAGGCTAGATATAGGGGGTTTCTATGAAAACTTCGTAGAGGCTTTACATAATCAAGCTTTTGCGACTCTAGGACCTTTTTGCGACTCTAGGACCTTTATGAATCCATCTTTTGTCAGTTATTTCTATGTGTTGTTACTTAGGCAACCCGAGACTTCAACAACACCCCAACCACTCCTTCCACATCATCCCCTGATCTAGATTATGTTCGGAATGAAATGAAAGCAGAGAAATTACAATGAAATACTCATGAAAATTACCAGAAACAAAGAGATACAAAAATATTGGATTTTTGTTAATGAAATAATTGTAAAGAGACTGTAAAAATACAGAGTGCAAGACTCGCTAGAATGGTGGCAACTTTATCACTGAGAAGAGATGTGACAACTACTCTCATTCGCAATAAGATGATTACAATGAGCCTTTGAAGGCCTTTTATGTTAAACAGGAATGCCAAAACCCTAGACATCCAAAAACCTAACCCTAGGAGGTGAAACGCCAAAAGTCTTGTGGGCCCCGTTTGGGTAAGTTAGTACATTAAGTTCTCGGGGTCGTAACTTTCGCATACGATCTTTGTTTTAGGCACGTGATATCTCGTTGGAAAGGTCTTTTAGAGAACTACGCATTATGCCATCAAACTCTGACTCCATCTATAGTTTGACTATGGCACGCCAAAATAACACTGTTTAGGGACCCAAAACAGCCCTAGAAGTACAACAAGATGTGTTTACATGAATACATACAAAATAAGCCAATTGGATTAGGTGGGAGGCCACCAATATCCACCTGGAAGATGTGTAGGGATTCAGATAACCCCTAAAGTGTAGAACCCACAATTACAAAGAAGTACATAAGAATGTGTTGAACTAACAATTGACAAAATGAGCCAGTTGGAACATGTGGTTGGCCACCAATATCCACCTGGATCAATCCTCCCCCCTTAAGAAGCAATGGTCTCCATTGTGTTGAGTGCCCAAGGAATAGGGGAAAGCATTTTTTGAATCTGAATCTTGGTGAGATGCGTGATTTTTTGGAGAAGTTGTGCTACTTGGTTTCTGGAAGACTGTCAGAAGCATGTTGATGGAAGGGTTGAATATGCTCCACCAATCTGTTGTCTCTGGGTTTGACAGAGCATTGTGTAGGCACAATTGAAGGTGAAGAAATAATATCTTTTTGTTGGATAGAAGGTGTTGAGTCTGCAGTGGTTGTAGCAGTATTCTGTTCATCCTTTGAACAGACTGTGAAGAGGATGAATTTTGTAGTATGAGAGATTACCTTACGACACTTTTTTGGTGGAGCAGTAGTCAGAACTACCTCTGGTATCTGATAGAGTTGACCTCCCAGACTAATAACGACACTACGGGGTCTAGACTCATAGACAACATGACGTCTCCACATATATGGTTGACCCAAAACCACATCACAGACATCAAGATGGGAAACATCACACACTACCTCATCCTTTAAGGGCTCTATGCCAGAGGACAGGCGACACTACTGGCTGACACATAGATCTTGTCCCTGGTGAAGCCACCCGATCTTGTATGGTTGCAGGTGTGGTATTGTCGACAACCCAACTGTTTGATGACCTTAGCTGAGATGAGGTTCTTCTGGCTGTCATTATAAAAAATGAAATGAAATGGGGTTCCCTTCACCCACATCTGTGAATGGAAGAGGTACTCCCCCTCTTCAGGATCTACTGATTCTTCAAGTTGAATTGTTGCGGTCGCGACAGTGGCAGTGGGGTATGCATCGATGATCTATCTTTTTTCAATATTTTATGGATCGGATTCTAAATCAGGGTTCGGCTCCGTGTCTTTGACCTCGGCCACCAATGACTTTTTCGAGCGACATTCATCAGTGTTGTGCCAGGGGATTTTGTGGAAGTCACACCACTTCACAGTGTCATTCTTCATCTTCCCTTTACCCTTTATGTCATGTGTCTTGGACTGGTTGTCTAGGGGTTGTTGGTTAGGGCCATCTTTACAGTGCTTTGGTTGTTGCAAAGTTGCAAAACCGAATTCCCATTTTTTCTAGTGCCTAAATTTATGCTCGAGTTTAACAACATATCGATAGGCAGCTTCCAATGATGAGATGCTTAGGAGATCCATTTCGGTTTGGATGTACCTATGCAAAGCCTCATGGTATTTCAAAACTAGATGAAGCTCGAAGTCTTTGATACCCAGCTTGGTGCGCAAGGTATGGAAAGTATTTGTGAACTCCGGCATTGTTTGGCTCTTCTCTTGCCATACTGTGGTCCATCTCATGTATTGGTCTTCATAGTTATCAACATGATAGTGTTTTTCTTTGACCACATCCAAAAAAAAATCCCAAGTGGGCTCGACCCCATATATTACAGATTCCTCTATGGAACTTTTCTCCCAGTAAGTTTCCCACCATTGTTTGACATGGGGGAGAGCCTTGAGGAGTGCGAAGGTGATCTTTTCCCTGTCAAAAAAATTTTGAACAGAGAAATAACCTTCTAATAGATTTAACCAATTTTCTAGGGAATCCGCATCTATTTGACCTTCAAATATGGGAATATCAAAATTAACTTGTACCTTGAAGGGAGAGGTTCCTCCAAAATGGTCATTCGATGAAGATGTGTTTGTTGCTATCGACGGGCGTTGAAGGATGTGTGCAAAATTATCCATCATTTTGTCCCTCTGTCACGCGAGAGCTAGCTCAAGAAAGAGTTTAATAGAATCTTTTGCTTTGTCATTTTTCTTTTCTACGGCCATCGAGGGTTTCTTGGGTGTGCGAGAGAGATTGTCCTCAAGAAATACAAGCTCGAGACCCAATTGGATATACTCGGACCTCATTAGGGACATGCACTGAAAAACGATCAAGAGCATCCTGCTCTGATACCATTGATCTGGATTATGTTCGGAGCGAAATGAAAGGAGAGAAATTACAATGAAATACTCATGAAAATTGCCAGAAACAGAGAGATACAACAATATTGTATTTCTATTAATGAAATAATTGTAAAGAGACTGCAAAAATACAGAGTGTGAGACTCACTAGAATGGTGGCAGCTTTATCTTTGAGAAGAGATGTGACGGCTACACTCATTCACAATAAGATGATTACAATGAGGCTCTAAAGGCCTTTTTATGTTAAACAGGAATGCCAAAACCCTAGACATCCAAAAACCTAACCCTAGGAGATGAAATGCCAAAACTCATGTGGGCCACATTTGGGTAAGTTAGTACATTAACTTCCCGGGGTCGTAACTTTCACATATGATCTCTGTTTTAGGCGCGTCATAGCCCATTGGAAAGGTCTTTTAGAGAACTACGCATTATGTCGTCAAACTCTAACTATGTTTACAATTTGACTGTGGCACTCCAAAATAACATTTTTTAGGGCCCCAAAACGACCCCAAAAGTACAACAAGATGTGTTGACATGAATACATACAAAATAAGCCAGGTGGATTATGTGGGAGGCCACCAATATCCACCTAGAAGATGTGTAGGGCTTGAGATAGCCTCAGAAGTGTAGAACCCACAATTACAAATAAGCACAGAATAACGTGTTAAACTAACAATTGACAAAAGGATCCAGTTGGAACAGGTGGGTGGCCACCAATATCCACCTGGATCAATCCTCCCCCCTTAGGAAGCAATGGTCTCCATTGCGTTGAGTGCCCAGGGAAGAGGGGAAATCATTTTGTGAATCTGACTCTTGGAGAGTTGTGTGATTTGTTGGAGAAGTTGTGATGCTTGGCCTATGGAGGACTATCAGAAGCCTGTTGTTGGCAGGGTTGAATATTCTCCACCAATCTGTTGTCTTTGGGTTTGATGAGGCATTGTGTAGGCACCATTTAAGGTGAAGAAACAATCTATTTTTGTTGGATAGAAGGTGTTGAGGTTACAATGGTTGTAGTGGTCTTCTATGAATCCTTTAAATAGACTGTGAAGAGGATGAATTTTGCAGTATGAGAGATTACCTTGCGACACTGTTTTGGTGGAGCAGTAATCAGAACTACCTCTGGTATTCGATAGAGCTGACCTCCCAGAGAAATAACGACACTATGGGGTCTAGACTCAGAGACATCATGATGTCTCCACATATATGGTTGGACAAAAAACACATCACAGACATCAAGAGGGGAAACCTCACACACTGCCTCATCCTTGAAGGGTTGGATGCTAAAGGAGAGGCGACATTGCTGGCTAACACGAAGATCTCGTCCCTGGTGAAGCCACTCGATGTTGTATGGTTGTGGGTGTGGTGTTGTCGACAACCCCAACTATTTTATGGCCTTAGCTGATATGAGGTTCTTATGGTTGTCGTTATCAACAATGAAATGCAACAAGGTCCCCTTCACCCACATCTGTGAATGGAAGAGGTGCTCCCCCTCTTCAAGATCTATTGATTCTTTAGGTTGAATTGTTGCGGTCGTGACAGTGGCAGTGGGGTCTGCATCGATGATCTGTTTGTTTTCAATATTTTCTGGACCAAATTTCGAATTAGGGTTTGGTTCTATGTCTTTGACCTCGACCACCAATGACTGTTTCGAGCGACATTACTCGGCGTTGTGCCAGGGGATTTTGTGGAAGTCACACCACTTCTCAGTGTCATTCTTCGTCTTTCCTTTACCCTTTTTGTCCTATGTCTTGGACTGGTTGTCTAGGGGCTGTTGATTAGGGTCGTCTTTACCATGTTTTGGTTGTTGCATATTTGCAGACCCGAATTCCCATTTGTTCTGGTGCCTAAATTTCTGCTCGATTTTGACAACATATCTATAGGCATCTCCCAATGATGAGATGCTTAGGAAATCCATTTCGGTTTGGATGTACCTATGCAAATCCCCACAGTATTTCAGAACCAGATGTCACTTGGAGTCTTTGATACCCAGCTTGGTGAGAAAGGTATGGAAAGTGTTTGTGAACTCCGACACTGTTTGTCTCTTCTCTTGCCACTGTGTGGTCCATCTCATGTATCGGTATTCATAGTTATCAACATGATAGTATTGTTCTTTGACCGCATCCCAAAAAAAATCCCAAGTGGGATCGACCCCATATATTCTAGATTTCTCTATGGAACTTTGCTCCTAGTAAGTTTCCCACCAATGTTTGACATGGGGGAGAGCCTTGAGGAGTGTGAAGGTGATCTTTTCCTTGTCGGAAAATTTTTGAACAAAGAAATAACCTTCTAATAGTTTTAACCGTTTTTCTAGGGCATCCACATCTATTTGACCTTCAAATATGGGAATATCAAAATTAATTTATACCTTGAAGGGAGAGGTTCCTCCAAAATGGTCGTTCGATGAAGATGTGTCTGTTGCTATCGGTAGGCGTTGAAGGATGTATGCAAAATTCTCCATCATTTTGTCCCTCTGTCGCACGAGAGCTTGCTAAAAAAACAATTTAATAGAATCTTTTGCTCTGTCATTTTTCTTTTTTTCCGCCATCGAGGGTTTCTTGGGTGTGCGAGAGTGATTGTCCTCAAGAGAGACAAGCACGAGACCCAATTGGCTATACTCAGACCTTGTCGGGGACATGCACTGAAAAATGATCAAGAGCAGCCTACTCTGATACCACTGATCCAGGTTATGTTCAGAAGGAAATGAAAGGAGAGAAATTACAATGAAATATTCATGAAAATTGCTAGAAACAGATAGATACAACAATAATGGATTTCTATTAATGAAAGAATTGTAAAGAGACTGTAAAAATACAGAGTGCAAGACTCGCTAGAATTGTGGCAGCTTTATCTTTGAGAAGAGATGTGACGACTACCCTCATTCGCAAGAAGATGATTACAATGAGGCTCTGAAGGCTTTTTAATGTTAATCGGGAATGCCAAAACCATAGACATCCAAAAACCTAATCCTAGGATATGAAACACCAAAAGTCATGTGGGCCCCGTTTGGGTAAGTTATTACATTAACTTCTCAGGGTTGTAATTTTCTCATACGATCTTCGTTTTAGGCGCGTGATAGCCCAATGGAAAGGTCTTTTAGAGAACTACGCATTATGTCATCAAACTTTGACTCTGTCTACAGTTTGACTGTGGCACACCAAAATAACATTGTTTAGGGCCCCAAAACGGCCCTGGAAGTACAACAAGATGTGTTTACATGAATACATACAAAATAATCTAGTTGGATTAGGTGGGAGGCCACTAGTGTCCACCTGGAAGATGTGTAGGGCTTCAGATATCCCCGAAAGTGTAGAATCGAAAATTACAAAGAAGTAGAGAAGAACGTGTTGAACTAACACTTGACAAAAGGAGCCAGTTGGAATAGGTGGGCGACTACCAATATCCACCTCGATCATCCCCCATTTTGGCGTTGTACCTTACTCCTTAATAAGTGGCCCAAATTCAAGGATCTCATGGATGGAAACATCCTTGAATCATTGAAGTCTCCAAAATGTGGTATCAAATCATATATAACCTCCTACAACTTTTGGCTATGTATGTTTCTATGATATCCTCTTCTGTAGTCATGAATTTGGTTAGTGCCTCTAGTGTGACCTCTAATCTTTACTGCATTTTCTTTGAGCTACAAAGTCGGACTACACTTTCCATGCTAATTCCCATAATAGATTCCTAGGCCTTTTCTTCTCATCCTCTAAAACAAATTGTTTAAGTGCAAGGCTTTGCACTTTCTCCATATTTTCATCATTGTTCATCTTGTTGGTTTTGGTGTACAACTTCTTGTATTGCTCCTTCAACTAGCGTGATCCTTGCTAAAATGTTAGTATGCCATCTAAACTTGGCCCACAGACTTTCACAGTTGAGACGTGGCCACTCCAAGTTCTCAACTCAATGACTAGATTTGATACACCTTGAGATGCCTACACCTTACTTTTATTAGTGAACGAGGTCTGATGACTATTTCCTCTACCCTTTCCTATTGATTCATTAGGTGCGATGAACCCTATTCTTCTCCAATAACTCATTCTTATCCATTACCTTTCTTTGTTCAGTAGCACAATCTTTACCCTACTTATAAATTTCAAGCCCAAGAACAAGAATGAGGTATTATTGATAACTTCTCTTCCCAACAACAACAATGGCAGTGTTGGAACATTTATAATCCTATAACTTTGAGCTTTAAACCAAGAACATCTCTGATTAAATCGTCACAAGGTGCGTGTGATAATCGTCGTTGATGAAGTTCCTCAGATTGATCGGACGATCCTAAGATCTCCGGAGTTGTGGAGTTGCCTGATTATTAAGTAACCAAATCACTAAAGGTCACTTCGGAGTTTCGCACTTCGGGAATTTCGACAAGTCATGACTTTAAGAACCTTGAAACCTAAAAGAATTTGTTATCACTCTTTTATAAACTTTCAAAGGATACGAGGCATAATACACGTGTATCTTTCGATTCTTCCTTGGGTTGACACGTGGCATCCATTTTCGACATTTTCCTTTGAAGATTCATACAAATCTAAGTAACACGTGGCACCCCTTGGTCTCGACACGTCACTACGGGTAACGGCCATTCGGAAATATAATGACAAGCTAAATTGAAAATCCACGAAGCGGTAAAATGTCGAAATATTAAATCTTAATTAGTTAAGTTAATCTCAGTTAAAAGACAATTAATAACTTCTCATTTCGGAAGTTCGGACGTTTATCATCCATCACATCTTGAAATCTCCGAAGTCTGAACTTCTGAAACACTTCAAACTTAAATGGGGTTAATTAAATCTAAAAAATGATTATCTGATAATTAATCATTTCACAGTTTCAGGTTTTGGGGATTCTATCTTAAGCTACGATTAAAAATCCTGAAGTTTGAATACCCAAAACACTTAAAGTTAAAACATGATTAATTAATGTTTTAAAAGATATTATCTTGTAATCAATCTTTCGTGAACTCGCGATTCGAGGAAATTCAAACCCATTTCATCCAAAATTCCCAATCGCAAACCGCCGATATTAATGGCATTAATCACCAATCAACGGTAATGATTTTAATATAGATTGAAGATCGTTGGTTAGATTTTCTCATTAAGATAAATAAATTTATCGTCAGTAAAGGTATTCTCAAATCAATACGCCTGAGGTGAAGAAGAATGCTTGATTTTGAATTCCATTTTCATTCTCACAGAATAACAAGTTTTAGCCAACTGAGAAGCTCACATATTGCCCTGTAACAGGTAAACCCGTCCTGATTTCATCAATATCATGGCACCACGAAAGATGGCTAAAGCAGCTGGAGAAAGCGCAAATCCAAATACAGATGTTCTGTCAGATACTTCACCAAGAGCCATAGACACTGTGAAATCTTGGACACATGTGTTCGATATTCTAGAGCATGAGCTTATAAATTGCCCGGAGGATTCAGGCGACGAAGTGACTGAAACTCATGTGAATAAACTCAGGGACATAGCTCAATCAGGGCTACACAAAATAGCAGCACAACCGAGACTCATGCCGTATAACGACATGATAGGTTGGGCCTTGGAAAATGTCGACATTTCAACCAGTAGCATTTACAACTCACAGAAGATTATTGTTGGGTCCTTTCGACTGGAACACATACAAGTAATGTATAAAATATCCCCCTGTTTTTAAATATAATTACAATGTTGCATTCATACTGGAGTTTGATAAACATGAATGTAAACAATGTGATAAAACCTACCCTGATTTAATCAAGGACTGATGGGGGCACCTGGAAAAATTTAGAGCCGACACTCATGTCATTTACACGACAACGTCGTTAGAAGCCCATATGATTTATGTGGCTATGATATGTTATGTATGCTATTCGAAAATAAGAGCTCCACCCACTTCACGTTGGCATGGGTACCAATTATGCATGAAGTGGCTGAGGGATACTCTTTCAACTGGGCCAAGATGTTATTAGACAACCTGGCTAAGGAAATCACAGAGTACCAATTGGAAAAGTCTAAAGGGAAACCTGCCCCTTTCTATATGTCTGCATACATCATGGATGTTATTTTCTTTATGACTCCTTTCCCTTTGATGAGATGGAACTGGACCCCGACGAGCACCGAACCTATCCATTTCTACCACTCCAAGCTGTGGGAAGACAAAGCCAGATATTTCTTCTAGAAATCAACCATTATGTAGTGGTGCCTATTCATATCGTCCTATACAACTGGCCACCTTACAGAGTTTCAGACATAATCATGGCAAACCTGGGCAAAATAGCAGACTGGTACATCGAAGAAAACTTTTCTTACATCAGGGTTTTTAGGTGCTCGGTTCCCCCCCATGCTCTCTCGAAGTTTCTACCAGATCGGTTAGAATGCCGAGAAGTGGCATATCAAACCGTGACAGGGGGCATCAACAAGGAATTCAAAGCGGCCCAGAAAAAGGTATGGCCAACCTTCCCTCTTCAGGTTGGTATTTTTTCATTGTTAGACTTCATCCATTCTAAATTAGAGGTTGTAGCCATAGAGGATGTCAAGTTGGTTAACATTGAGTTTAAAAGGCATGAACCACTCAAAATCGTGGAAACCCACTTGGCTCATTACAACTTGAATAAGTATATACATGATAATTCCCCACATGATGAAATATTCATAGGAGCTAGGTCATATGAGGAAGTATTGAACAGAGTCCAAACTCTGTCTTTAGATCAACAAGCGAGTTTCTATATTTTTCAAAAGCATAGAAGGAATAGTTTGCCAAAAGTGTTGTAGGGAGAATTGATAGACACTTCGTCTACACAGGAAACTATACCTTCGGGTTATGAGGCAAGAATTTCTGACAAACATGATACTGAGAAGAATTTGAAGAACGTCGAAGTTTTAATTGAGAAAATGGAGACTTCATTATCAAATCCACTAGGCACTCAAGCAAAAGATCAGCTTGAAGCTTTTCTAAAAAAAGGGCAGGATACGTCTCCTTCTACACCATACAAACTAGTTACCGATACAGCAGAGCAACAAACGTCCATAGAGATAGGTAACCCCATTATTTCATTGACACCTTTGCAGTCAAGTCGCGAAAACCCCAGTTCCAAAGTCATCTCTATATATGACCTTACCTCGATTTTAGCCGAAGAAATGCCTCCTTCAGACTTATTTTTCAGCAAGAAGAGGAGGGCCATCGTTAAACGAGAAACACATCAGAAGGATGGTGCAAAAGTTAAAAGGAAAAGAATGATGTATGATGGACATGGCCTAGATGATTCATAATTTGCTAAGGAAATTGGAGGTTCATTAGGTGCCTTTGCCATGACCAATAAGTGGTTAGTAGAAAATCTAGCTGAGCAGCGGAAATAAAGAAACTTGTTGGTAGGGAAGTTGCAAGACCATATAATGACTATGGAACAGGATGTGAGAAATAATATGAACAAAGAGTTTGAACAAGTCAGAGGCTATGACAAACAACAGATTCAACAGATGAAAGCTAACCTTGATGAGCTATATCAGAATTCACAGGCCAACAGAGGATTGGTCACTCAACAGGAAGAATTAATCAAGCAATTACAAGCCAGGGTAGACTTGACTCAAGGTACAATAGTAGAGATGGTAGTTTTTCAGGCTCTGAACTGGAAGTACATGAAAAGCTAGAATCAACCCAGCAAGATCTCCTTACAAAAGTGGAAGCCATCCAAATTTTTTACCAAGTAGTAGATCTTTCCTTGAAGAACATCTACATTAAAGAAAGAGAAGCTCGTTCAGCTCTGGATAAGTTTCAAGAGGCTATCTTAGTGGTACCAAAAGATGATATATCAGAGGTTCCTCGACTGTCTCTTTCTGAGCAAACCAAAGGTGAAATAATTTTGAAGGCCTCTGAAACAAAACTGGCCAAAAGCAAAAGACTGGCCAGAGAGGTAAATGAAGATTTTCTAGAAGCATTATCTTCATTAGACAAAGGGCTACTTGATGTTGAAGGAAATACTATCTCCGAAGCCCTAGGACAAATTGACATAGCAAAGAACCAATATAATTCTAGGACAAGCAAAGAAGAAGCCCTAATGACCATCCAAAAAATGAATCAAATTGATCTTCTCCAAATAAATAAATGGATGGTAAACCCAAGCTTACAATTACATGTCACATCTTTAGGAGCAAAAAGGATACATGAAAATTTTCCTCGGGTAGAAAGGAAGCTATACACTTTTGAGGCAAATGAAGCAACTGAACCTTCTGGGTTGGTGGTAAAGTTAGTGAGTAGATGCATCCAATGTGTCGAATATGGGAAAGCAAGCACATCTGGAAATAAGTAAGAAAACGTGCACATACTACTCATACAGGTGAAGATAGAATGCCAACTGTCTCCAGGCTAAAGTATGAGGAGAAGAAACGTCTCTTCCAACAGATGAGAGACTGAGGAGAAGGCTAATGGAATTGTTTAGTTTTTACATGTTGTAATCTTATTCAATAATATTTACTATTTATAAATTATGAGAAGTCCAACCATTTGGGTTTGTGACAATTTTGTATAAAGGCATATATTGAAGATCTATTGAGGGCTGCTTCTTGCCGATTATAATAGAGAAAAATCTCCTTATAGAGTATTAATACAAGTGCAGACATAGATTCCAAGTTTTTTTCAATCTGGGTTATGTGTTTGTTTTGTTTTCCATTTCTCAACATTTCTTTATGTATTCCTTGATAAACGTTTGATTTCAATTTAGTACAACAACTACTGTAATCTTATTGTATCAACAACTTATTAAGTAATCATCTTTTCCTCTGCATTTACTATGAGTAAATCAAGACCTGCTTGTTGTGTAGATTCTTGCATTTTATACTTTATTCAAGGTTACACTATCTATTTTATTCTACTGCAACAAGGTGGGACTCTTCAGTAATTGATGCCTTGATTTTTTTACAGTTTTGTATTTTTCTCTCATACCATTCGATATTCCAATTTTGAATCAGACACGAAATACGGCCTCTATGCTGCCATACCGTTAATTTCATTTAAGGAATTTTTCTCATATAACTAAGGTAGAAAAAACACTTTAAAAACACACTCTCTTAAACTCTCCTGATGCCTAACATTATCCTTTGAGCCTTAAGTTTAATCTCAGGACCAAAAGTTAGGAGGAAGACACCCCATCCACTAGCAACACAAGGTCCTAGTTCAAAGAGAATAAGCCCAAGAAAATTCTTAGTAGGTTATTATGATTCGACACCACTAAATACTAGCTTTGTTAATTTAACCAACCACAAGTGCAACTAATAAAAACAATTTAGACCGCTCTAATGCAACTGACACCTAGGGGTAGAGGAGCTATTGTGAGCTGACACCATGTGAAGGAAGCAAGCTATGTATCCTAGAATCTATGATTTGGCCTTAAAGATCACAAGATCAATGCACACCTATTCTTACATGCCTCGGGCTCTGTGGCTACAACCCTTACTTCTTCCTACTTCTGCCACCTACCTTTCTTATGCATGCGTTGCTAATTCTAGGAACTCGTTCTTTTATTTTGTTATCTTGGACATGTTTGTAATCACCTTGGTGATAATTGTTCTTTGTTGTTGAGTGATCTCAAAAAGATTTGAGTAGATGAGGGAGAACCTATTCAAAATAAATCAATAGCTCTTATTGTGCTACAATATATTCTTCATGGACTGCAACCTCTTTGGCTTATGCATATGTGGCTTGTTTATTGACTCTCTCAAGTGTTGTGATGGCATCCTCAACTTGTTTCCTTTAATGACCTTGATTCTCAATGGCATGCTCTACATGGATGCATAACACATCCTTCTCTTATCTCTTCCTCTCCATCTACTCATTGTAACACAGGTTTTGGATTTGTAGGTCCTTGACATACTCATATTGGTTTTAAAACCTTGCCTTCACCTCCTTGCCAAACTTTGCGATAATCTTGACTAGGGAGGGGAGATTCATATTTCACAGATCCACCACTTGTTGCATTTGGACCTTTTCTCCCTCTAAAAATTCCCTTACGGTGATGGTATCCTAGGGTATGCCAAATGGTTGAGCTTTGTTTCCATCTTTACTCTTCAACCATGCTAGTCACTCCTTCTAGCCACTAAGAACTTGAACTCGTACCTAGAGTGGGTGACTTGTAGTTCAACCAAGGGGTTGTAGACTCCACCAACCTATAACTGAGGTAGGGGCACAAATAGTGTTTTGGGGGTTTATTTATTGCTTGGTTCTTGGTGTAAATAGATCTACTCTATAACCTCATCCTTCTCCTTCTTCCTCATGATGGCTTCCCATCCAAATCTTTTTCCCAAAGAAGCCACTAAGTGTCTTGCTTCAATTGTGGTAAACTATTATGTGCTGGTAATATTCTTCCCTATAAGTTCCAAAGTCCTTGATTTTGTTCTCCTTATCCTTGGCCTCGATGGTGGGGCCATTTTTGTTAAGACTTATTCAATGATCACCCCCACAAATATTGCTTCTTATTGGGGCTCCTCTTGAGATAGGTCAATAGATGAAGTATCCCCATCAACTACACTTTTTTGTCTCCTTCTTACCCCTATAAGGCTTGGACAAAGTTATCTGAGTTTGACTCCTTGATGGTCATAGTTATGGGGGTACCAGAGTGCTCAATAACACTCATGGTTGCAGTTCCTAGATATGTGCTATCAAATTTCTTTTTGGCATAAACCCTTCCTCACCTGCAACATTCTACTAAATGAACTAATTGAGTTGTAGTACTAGGGATCTTAGTATCATACTCTACAATAGGAGGGTCAACTACTCCTAGGCATACATGTAGGTGTCTTTATCATGTGATGACATCAAAATGATGCATGTTACCCATCTTATAGATGCGTTGGTGGTAGGGGGAGGGGTTAGCAAGGCCTTTCATAATAGTGGGCCAAAAAATCACTCACCAATGATGATGGGTTGTAGTCTTCTACGCACATTTAAGTCATTCCACTTAGTTGGCATTTATGCCTCCTCTTTCTCTATGTTGTATCATGGTCTCTTTTCTAGGCCCCTTGCAAGAACCCCCTCTTCTTCTTTGACCCTTTCCAGGGTCCTTTTTCCTTGTTTCTTCTTATACTCTTCTATTGCCTTGACCCACTGCTTGATCACTCATTTTGTTTACCTTAGCATCAACATGAAGTTTGATGCCTCGACCTTTGTCTCTAAATTAACAATGTCATTCAATAACTGTGGCCTCATGTGGCATAAGTGTTCTCTAACTTCAAAATCATACTATCTACCGTGCATACCAGTTATGGCCTTCATGATACTATTGGTCACCATGATGATGTCTCATATTGCATGTTAATAACCCTAAAAAACAATGCCAATCATGAATTTGATGGATTTTCTCATTGTGGAAGACAAGCCTTCATAATAGGTTGTTTTGAGCTTTTCTTCCTGATTTCTTGGTGGAAAACCAATGCCCATTGACTTTTCCCAAAGCAAAAAAGCGAGTAGTAGCAGGAAACTTCAGTACTATAAGTCATATTCCTATCATGTGTGTCACTACAGTTTTGTAAAACTTCATTAGTTAGGTAAGATACCTGGTCTAATCTTACCCCAGTCATGCACATATTCACAATATGCATCACGTACTTTAAGAACTTCCCTACATGCCAAGTCCATAACACCCGTGTGGATAGTAGCTACACAAAAATGCTAATTAACGCATTGTTGATGGAGGATATCTTGTATCCCCACTAACATTTGTTTGTGTCATATTTTAGGCATGGACCTATAGTCTCATCTATTGCGACCCCTTCCTTCTGCACTACGATCTTGGACAAAAATGTGTCATTGACATCTTCCCCAACCTACAACAACATGGTTATAGCATGGATGTTATCCTACTCAATGATGATTTTGTGATCAAGCCATATCCCATTAGTGTGAGTTTGTGATAATGACAATCTCACATATTTGTTAATTGTAACTCACATCCCAGAGTATGAGAAGTGTAGGGAGTTTGTGATACCATACTTAAATAGCATTAGTAACCTTTTTCTCTCCTCTTTTGACTTTGGATACTTCTCTAGCACGAATTATGGGAATATGATAGGATTGTGAATGTCATAGTCCATTGAGTGGACTTGCTCCGTGTACCACATTGAGTGTTCATCTTTGTCGGCCAAATGCATCAAAGGATCAAGTACATCTATTAGACAAACTGGGTCCTTTGATTCTATTATTAGGGCCTTCTACCCCCTCAACTTGTTCTATTTGGTCCATAGAGACATTCTTCCCTTACTGGTTGCTACTCCCACACGTGGTGCCATTTTCCTAACACTCTAGTACTAATAAATCCCCAACACCACTCTCACAAAACTCTCGTCTCCCACAGAACAAACCTTACTCAAATGTTGAATTCTTTTGTAGGACTTCCAGAGCATATATATTGTAGAGCTTGAATCTTAGTAAAGTTAACATAATTATACTTTTAGGGATCTACTTTGCAACTCTGATTTGTGCAAGTTCGACTATGAAATTCTTGCAACTCTAGAATGTTACATGTTCAAATGGTAGTTATTCTTGCAAAAATCGAAGCGATAAAGCCTTGCTTTTACTAGGATTGATGCTTCTTAAAGTATGCATTGTTGTGATTGTTCATCTTTTCCCTATCCCACCTAATTCTCCAACAGATCATACCTAGAATAGGCCATCAATGCAAGACAAGACATTATTTTTTCAATGGCTCTTTGGTCTTTAATATGACGTGACTGATTTGAGTGCACCCTATGCATCATTAACTAAAACATCCAATATTACATACTGCAACTGCATTAAGGGGAAATACTTGAGAGTTTCCCCTAGGTTGTGTAACCTAGAAAACAAAATTAGTGTTAGATGCACATTTGGTTGCGGTAGACATTTTGGACACAAGGACACAACTATTGTGGTGCAGTTTGAAGATTTTGGCTAGTAAAAGCTAAAACAAAATAGCCTACAAAGTACATTTCCCATAATAAAATTTAATTGTAAAATCGAAAGATGCATTTTTTTGCTCGAATAAAAAAAAAGGTCATATATTTCATTCGAGTTGAAATAAAAAATCATTTTGCAGATGCATACAACATTGGGAGTGTAACATCCCCATTATAATCCCCAATTTAATTAATGCTTATGTAGATATAATATGTGGATATGACCAAGCGATGTTATATGTGAATTGTAATACTTTGTTTATTAATAAAAATGTGATGACAACTGCTAAGGGGACATAGACAAGAGATGGGGGTTGAATTAATCCACAAGAGAGGGGAGTGTCTAGGATAATGGCCAAGAGGGGTCCAAGGGGAAAATTACCCATGTTTATAGATTTAACCAGTTTTCCTAAATATGCTATTGTATATGAACCTTCTAATGTTTGATTGAGTGTTCCCAAAGCCAATCATTGAATACATGTATGAGGGCAGGTGCGAGTGGTCACATATTTCAGATTGAGTGTTTCCAAAGCCAATCATTGTACGAGGGTGGGTGTGATAGGTCACATCCGAAAGTTATTGGGCACATGGGGGTGGAGTACAATTCACTTAGATAAGTAACAACAGTTCGAATAGCTTGGGTAGTTAGTCAAGTCGATGCGTGGGAAGTGAATGGAGATCTCAGAGCTGGTGTGGCGAGAGGAAGGCAAAGTCTAGAGCGTAAATGGAGTGAATTGGAGCTGGAGAAATGAAGAGCCCAATTGTCAATATGGAAGAGAGAACTCATGTGTGAGTTGCACTAAAATGACAGGTGTTGTTGTTGGTTTGTTGATAGTTTTCCTAACAACAATGTTCCCTCGAATTCCCAGCTGAGAGATTCCTAGCTTCCTTTGCCAGAGAGACCTTGATAACTGAATGGCTCATTCCTTGGGTTAGCCTTGATAAATGGACGATACATCCCTTGGGATATCCTTGATAAATGAATGGTGCATTCCTTGGGTTGGGCAGGTCAAGCGAAGGAGAGCTGGTGGAGAAGTCGGGATAGTTGTAGGAGAATATCAGTTGGGTTGAGAGATTTATGAGATGTAAGTGGATTGTGAGAGACCACCCTCTTTTTTGGATTGCTAGCCTCAGCTCGAGGGTGACTAACTATTGATATTTGGAACAATCAATCTACGGTTGGGTGGAACGTTCATCCCAAGCAGTTGGTTGCACGATTTTTGTTTAAGATAAGTGTTTTATCTTGTACTAAGTTATTTACATGTGTTATTGTTGTGCATGAACTCTGTGTGAATGAGAACGACTTATAGGCTATTGTAATGAATGGTTTAGTTGTATCTCATGTTGATTACTAGCATGCTTCAGATGCATATGTTTTATGGTTAATGTTGTAATTAAATATGTTATAAATTGTAGTTGTAAGCATTGGGAAAACGGATAATAGCCAAAGAATGGCTTTAATTAGCAGAAGTATCATGTTATGTGTATTCCATGCATATTGTTGCCTAGTTGGACATTAGGTACGTTATAAAATGGTATCAGAGTTGATAAAGAGAAATATTTTGCATGGCGTGACTAGCGATGGTGGTTGAGTACGTTACAAAGTCGTATCAGAGCGTTGTTTTCAACACTGAGCCTCGATGGGCCAAGTAAGCGGAATGCAGAAGTGAAAATTACAGAGTTTGCAAGCGAACTGTTTGACAGAATTTCAGGAAGAGTTCACTTATAAATTGTTTCAAAAAAATGTTATGGTGTTTCTGTGGTGAACCCTGGAGGAAACCGAGTGAAATTGGGCCAAAAGCCCCAATTATTGTCATTAAAATTCCTAAGGAATTTGGAAAAAATTGGTCCAAAGACGAGTTTTTCTTGACGATTAATCTATGTCTGGGCAAATTTAGACCTGCAAATGGTCGAACTTGAAATCAGTATAAGGTTATGGTTGACTGATTGTAATTGAGTAAACTTAATGGTTGTCGAGAAACCATGGTGAAATGGAATGGAATTGGGAAAAAGCCCCAATTTTGGAATTGTGCAAAAGCAAAAGTTGAATTTAGAAAAGCAGCAAACAAATGTTTATGTGCATGGCTTGATTTGGTTGTATTGAGTTCAGTCATAGAGCTCTATTGACGACCCAAGAAGGAATTTCATTTTTGGGTGAGTTTGAGCATTTTTGGGATTTTGGAAAATTAGCTAAGTGTTGAGACTTTTCAGACAGACTTATGTAAGAAAGGTTACAAGTCTGTGAGTCCTTGAATTTGTGAGTCTGAAAGTCTGAAGAAGTGGAAAATTGGGTAAATATTGAGACTTTTCGAACAGACTTATGTAAGAAAGGTTATGAGTTCGTGAGTCTGTGAGTACGAAAGTCCGAAGAAGTGGAAAATTGGCTAAGTGTTAAGACTTTTCAGACATACTTATGTAAGAAAGGTTACAAGTCCACGAGTCCGAAAGTTCGAAGAAGTATAAAATTGGCTAAGTGTTGAGACTTTTAGGATGAACTTATGTAAGAAAGGTTACATGTCCATGAGTTTGTGAGTCTGAAAGTCCGAAGAAATGGAAAATTGGCTAAGTGTTGAGGCTTTTCGGATGAACTTATATAATAATTACAATTCCATGAGTCCATGAGTCCGTGAGTCCGCAAGTCCGAAAAGAGAAAAATGGTTTAAGTATGGGAACTTTTCAGATGGACTTATGAAAGGGAGAATTATGCTTCCGTGAGTCCGTAAGTTCGCGAGTCCGTGAGTCTGAATAGATGGAAAAATAATCTAAGTGTTGAAACTCTTCGGGTGAACTTATGAAAGGGATAATTATGCTTTCGTGAGTCTGTAAGTCTGCGAGTCCTCAAGTCCGAATAAATGGAAAAATAATCTAAGTGTTGAAACTTTTCAAGCGAACTTATGAAAGAAAGAATTCTGATACAGTGTGGGAACACAATTGTACATAATTTCGTGAATCTTGTGAATTATTTTAGACTAACAAATTTTGTTGGCTGCAAACCTTGCAGAATTAGAGGTACAGAAAGAAAATTACTTCTTATATGAAGACTAAAGTCATGGAAGATGCTCAAGGGTCTTACAACCATGGGGAAGATTTCAGAGGTCTACATATCAGCATGGGGAATGTTGAGACAAAGTCAATTGGAAGAAGAAATAGGCAAGAGACTGTCATTATGAGAAGTTTGCACAGGGAAGTGCAGAGTTACAGGGTTGATAATGAAAGGATTATAAAGGCTCAAGAAGAGATGCTTCATAGTTTAAATATGTTGCATAAGCAAGTTAACAAGGATTCTGGCACCAAGCAAGATGCTAGTGCTAAAGAAGTAGCACCCTCTAGATCTCACAACAAAAGAGATGATCATGGAAATGATAGGAAGTCAAGAAGAATCAGCAGGCTCCATCATTCTCCAAGGAAATCCACTAGAAGAACTCATCCAAGTTCAAGACTAGGAAGTAACCCAAGTGTGTCTCATGTTTGAAGGCAAAGAAGAAGGCCTAAGGAAGACATCTTGCAAGGTGAACTTAAGAAAATAAAGCCACCTAATTTCAATGGTGAGCATAGGAAAAGAGAAGAAGTAGAGGCCTGGTTGTTGGAAAGGAAGAAATATTTCCAGTTGCATGACTACCCACCCCAGGTAGAAGCTAGGATTTCCACCTACCACTTGCAAGAAAAGGAAACCATGTGGTGGGATCAACTTAAGCAAGCCAAGAACCTCGATGAGAACAAAATCTCATGGAGGCAGTTCAAGGGATACTTCTAAGAGAAAGATTTTTCCAAGCATTACTATAAGAGAAAAATGAAAGACTTCTCTGAACTGAAGTTGGGGACCATGACAATGGAGGAATATGAGAAGTGGTTATTTGAATTGTTGAAGTATGTTGATTTCATCGAGGATGAAAAGGTTAAAATACAGAGGTTTATAAGTGGTTTACCCTTCTATAGTGATAATATTCAATATGACAACCCCGAGACCCTGGAGGAAACCATAAGGAGAGAAAGGCACCTTTATGAGAAAAGCAAAGGAAGGCCAGTGTTCCAAAAGGAATGGACTGACAAGATGAAATAGAAAAAGGATCAAAGGCATAAAGGTTTTAATCCACCCTTTTTCAGAAAAAAAATCCCAAGCAAGTCAGCGAGACCAAGCAGCACAAAATGATCAAAAGAATGTAGATTCACTTGGGAAAAGGCCAAGGCAGCAGCCTATTCAATGTTGGGGATGTGGGGAAAATCACTTATATAGGGACTGCCCTCATAAAGAAGAAAGAATGAGGAATGTCCACAACATTCAAGAGGTTGAAATAGTGGAAGACATGGGAGGAAGTATGACAAGAATTTATGCAACCTTGGACAACAAGCATGCATAATATCAATCCCCCATGCTCGAAATGGAAGGTAAGATTGATAACCAACCCAAAGCAATTTTAATTGATTCTGGAGCTAGTCGTAGTTACATAAATGCTAACATTGTTTAAAGGTTTCAGTTGCAAAGGAGTAAGCATAAGAAATCTTGGTTAGTTAAGTTATCCATAGGGGCTAAGATAAAGATCAATGAGTTGGTTAAAGACTGTCAAATAGACATGAATGGACTCAACACAAAGGTAGATGTAAAAATCATACCATTTGGTTCATATGACTGTCTAATTGGCATGGTGTTGAAATATTGTAACTGCAAAGAGTATTCTTATTATTATTGATATATTATTCAAAGGATCAATCCCCATTGTGGATTGATCATGTCGGTTATTGTAATAGGACCAAATCCCCTTTTGCGGATTGGTCAAAAGACAATTGTAATAGGCAGAATAAGAAGTCGGCCCCAGCAGTTATTAAAGAGACCCAAAAATATAATAAAGGTGGGTTTACCCACCCAGTTTGAGAAGTCGACCCTGCCAGTGAAGAGACACTTCACACGTGCCAGACTTGTATAAATAAAAGAGGCTAGCGCCTCACTTAGACACAACTCACTTGCTCAGTTTGAGAGACAAGTTATGATCTGTTACCAACAAAGGAGAGAGAGAGTGGCACATATCTAGGAGAGGACTTTATGTATTAGCATAGAGATCTCTTGGCATTGTATTGGCTATCTATATTAAGGAAGTTTTGTTGGGTTTTCTTCCCCTAGAGGGTTTCCCAGGATAAATGTTGTGTCTCTTGTG
>JZKD02S1678628.1:1117426-1144286 GCA_000966675.3 Picea glauca | reverse complement strand
CACTCAAGAAATCTAAAATATGCCAGCTTGAAGAGGTATATGAAGAGGAACCCGCAATCCCCAATACTGCAATGAGGGAGGTTCCCAGAGCTACAGAACCAGTGAGGGAAGTCGTAACTTCCCCTGATGAGGGACTTCTAGAAGACCATGATATAGTGGAAGTGCAAGAACCTCCTCAGATGACGATCCTCCAGAAAAGAAAGCTAGCTTGGGCTAGAGAGCTTATTCAAGATGGAGAGAAGTACGGTGTTCCCAAAGGAACTACGAGACAGGTGAAAAGACCAAGGCCATTCTCCAGTTATACGGCTTTGATGGGTGATCTCCTAGAAGAGAAGCCTACTTGTTTTGAAGAAGCCATTCAGAGGAAAGAATGGGCAGATGCCATGACAAAGGAATACCAATCCATAATGAAGAACGAAGTATGGGAAATAGTTCCCAGACTGAAGAATAAAGATGTGGTATCCTCTAGATGGCTCTTCAAAATAAAACATGATGTTGATGGAAGTATTGAGAAGTATAAAGCAATATTTGTCGCCCGTGGCTTTTCCCTGAAGGAAGGCATTGACTATGAAGAGACATTCGCTCATGTGGTCAGATACACTTCAATCAGGACCATCATAGCTCTTGCAGCTAAGATGAAGTGAAAGCTGCACCAGATGGATGTGAAGACAGCTTTCCTAAACGGTGTCATCAAAGAGGAAGTGTATATAGAGCAACCTCAAGGATTTGAGGTTGAAGACAGGAGGTCTCATGTTTGTAGATTGAAGAAAACCTTATATGGATTGAAGCAAGCTCCTAGAGCTTGGTATGTCCGTATAGATAGTTTCTTGACGAGCTTAGGCGTTACCAAGAGTAAAGCAGACTCAAATATCTACTTCAAAATTATGAATAATGAGCCAATAATCTTATTGCTATATGTGGATGACTTATTCTTAACTGGAGAAGAAAATCTCATCGCTGAATGTAAAAAGAGACTTGCCTCGTAATTTGAAATGAAAGACCTTGGCCTAATGCATTATTTCTTAGGTCTTGAGGTATGGCAGAGTCCTGAGAGGATCTTCCTTAACCAAGGGAAGTACACGATCGAAATCTTAAAGAGATTTGACATGCTGGAATGCAAGTCCATGAATACACCCATGGAAGCGAAGTTGAAGTTGCTGGTCGATACGTCGTCAGAATTGATTGATGCCACAGTGTATAGACAGATTATTGGATCGTTGATGTATCTGACGAACACTAGACTGGACATTTGTTTTGTCGTGAACACCTTGAGTCAGTTTCTGGTAAAACCCAGACGTGTTCACTTGGTGGCTGCAAAACATGTGATGAGGTACCTCAAAGGTACAATAGATTATGGTCTCAGCTATGATGGAGATCATAATTTCACATTGAGTGGATATACTGATGCAGATTGGGCAGGAAGTGTTTCTGACAGAAAAAGCACTTCGGGATGTTGTTTCAGTTTGGGATCATCTATGATCTCGTGGCAAAGTAGGAAGCAATCTAGTATTTCTCTCAACACAGCGGAAGCAGAATACAATGCCACATGTTCTGCTAGCTACGAAGCTATATGGCTTCAAAAGTTGATGACCGACCTATTTGACTTGGAGATGAGAGAAACCGTGATTCTATGTGACAACCAGAGCTGCACAAAGATGACAGAGAATCATGTATTCCACAACAGGTCGAAGCACATAGAGATCCGCTATCATTTCATCCGCGACATGGTACAAAGAGGAGCCTTGAAGCTCCAGTACATTAGCACGGATGAATAGGTTGTTGACGTGTATACCAAGCCCCTATCTTGTGTGAAGTTTGAGTACTTCCGAGATAAGCTTGGCATAGTCCAAAAGGACCTTCCTCGAAAGGGGGAGTAGTTGCTATGATGAGATATTCCCTGTTTCCAACCTTATGGTTGTGACGTAAAGCAGGATGTGTACCTTGATTCTGACCTAGTTGTTAGACGTAAAGAAAAATGTGATGTGTACCTTGCTTCTGACCTAGTTGTCAGGCGTAAAGCAAGATGTGATGTGTACCTTGCTTCTGACCTAGTTGTCAGATGTAAAGCAAGATGCGATGTGTTCCTTGCTTCTGACCTCGTTGCCAGACATAAAGCAAGATGAGATGTTCCTTGCTTCTGACCTCGTTGTTAGACGTAAAGCAAGATGAGATGTTCCTTGCTTCTGACCTCGTTGTGAGACGTAAAGAAAGATGAGATGTTCCCTGCTTCTGATCGAGTTGTCAGACGTAAAGCAAGAAGAGATGTTCCTTGCTTCTGACCGAGTTGTCAGACGTAAAGCAAGAAGAGATGTTCCTTGCTTCTGACCGAGTTGTCAGACATAAAGCAAGAAGAGATGTTCCTTGCTTCTGACCAAGCTGTCAGATGTAAAGCAAGATGATGATATGAGACTAGTATTGAGCTTCCAGCTAGATAGTTGTGACGTAAAGCCAGTCTAGTATCCTGCTTCCAACCTGATGGTTGTGACGTAAAGTAGGACGAGTATCTTGCTTCCAGCTTTAGTGTTGTGACGTAAAGCAAGACGATGAGATGAGACAAGTACTGAGCTTCCAACTTGACAGCTGTGACGTAAAGCCAGTCTTGTATTATGATGAGCCAACCTTGTGTTGTGATGATGATGATGTATCATTTTTTATACTAATACATATTGATGCAGATGATGATGGCATTCCTTTGAGAATGATGATGTTGCCGATGAAGAAAAGTTTCGATGATTTATAGATACGCCAGCCAAGATGATATTGATGATGTTGTCGTCCCACTTGATGTTGTTGATGATGTTGTCCTCTCTCTCTCGCATGATGCTGCTGAAGAATACCCTTTTTGTTAAGGGGGAGTGTTGAAATATTGTAACTGCAAATATTATTCTTATTATTATTGATATATTATTCATAGGATCAATCCCCATTGTGGATTGATCATGTCGATTATTGTAAAAGGACCAAATCCCCTTTTGCAGATTGGTCAAAAGACAATTGCAATAGGCAGAATAAGAAGTCGGCCCCAACAGTTATTAAAGAGACCCAGAAATATAATAAAGGTGGGTTTACCCACCTAGTTTGAGAAGTCGGCCCTGCCAGTGAAGAGACACTTCACACGTGCCAGACTTGTATAAATAAAGGAGGCTAACGCCTCACTTAGACACAACTCACTTGCTCAGTTTGAGAGACAAGTTCTGATCTATTACCGACAAAGGAGAGAGAGAGTGGCGCATATCTAGGAGAGGACTTTCTGTATTAGTATAGAGATCTCTTAGAATTGTATTGGCTATCTATATTAAGGAAGTTTCGCTGGGTTTTCTTCCCCTAGAGGGTTTCCCAAGATAAATGTTGTGTCTCTTGTGATTGTGTATTTCTCAGTGATCTTGGATTATGCTATTGTTATCTAATGAAATGCAAACATCTATAATAATGGCTTAAACATTAACACATGGATTGGTTGGAAAAGCATCATGTTATCCTAGACTCTTGCAACAAGACAATCACATGTCTCGATGAGGAAGGACAAAAAGGAAAGATTCAAGGCATTCCAAGAGTTGTAGCTCTTAGAGAGATTTCAGCTATGCAGTTGAAGATGAGCTTCAGGAAGGGATGTCAGGTGTTTGCAGCCCATATGGAGGAGACATCCAAAGATAAAGTGGAAAGCATTGAAGACCATCTGATCTTGAGGGATTTTGAATATGTTTTTAGGGAAGTCCCAGGATTCCCACCAAAGAGAGACATTGATTTCTCTATCGATTTGGTGCTAGGAGTTGCCCCAATGTCTAAGACACTATACAAAATGGGTACACTAGAATTGAAGTAGTTGCAGATGCAGCTCGAAGAGTTGTTAAAAAGGGGGCATATAATCCCAAGTGTGTCACCTTGGGGAGCTCCGATTCTGTTTGTGAAGAAGAAGGATGGAACCTTAAGACTGTGTATTGATTTCAGGAAGCTTAATAAGGTTACCATAAAGAATAAGTATCATTTACCCATAATTGATGATTTGTTTAATCAGCTAAAAGGTGCAAGAATATTTTCAAAGATTGACTTGAGATCGTGCTATCATCAAGTAAGGATAAGGGAAGAAGACATCAACAAAAAAACATTCAGAACAAGATATGGGGCATTATGAATTCATGGTAATGCCATTTGGACTATCAAATGCCCCAACAATTTTTATGTGTTTGATGAATGGAGTGTTCAGGGAGTACCTGGACAAGTTTGTGATTGTGTTCTTAGATGATATACTCATCTATTCCAAATCAGAAGAGGAACATGAGAAATAATTAAGAATGGTGTTACAAGTTTTGAGAGAGCACAGATTGTATGATAAGCTAAGTAAGTGCATCTTTTATCAAAAGAAGATTCACTACTTGGGGCATATAATATCGACAGCAGGGATAGAAGTGGATCCTGAGAAGATAAAATCCATTAGAGGATGGCCAGCGCCAATGAATGTGACAGAGGTCAGATCATTCATGGGTCTTGTCGGTTATTACCAAAGATTCATAAAAGGTTTTTCAAATATTGCAAGTCTAATCACTTCTTTGCAAAATAAGGGTGTGAAGTTCGAATGGAATTCCAAGTGTGAAGAGAGTTTTCAACAGTTGAAAATAATATTGACAAGTGCTCTAGTCTTGAAGATTGCAGATCCAAACGAAGATTTTGTTGTGTGCACCAATGCATGCAAGGAAGGGCTTGGTGGAGTCCTTAGTTAAAAGGATCATGTGGTATGCTATGAGTCCCAAAAATTAAAAGAGCATGACAAGAATTATGCTACCTATGACTTGGAGTTAGCAACGATTGTACATGCATTGAAAATGTGGAGGAATTACCTTGTGGGTAAGAAATTCGAGCTAAGGACAAACCACTACGGTCTGAAGCATTTGTTTGGACAACCAACACTAAATGCTAGGCAAACTAGATGGCTAGAATTTCTGAGTGAATATGACTTTGAAATTAAGCACATAAAGGGCAAGGAAAATCAAGTGGTTGATGCACTCAGCAGGAAAGCTCGTGAAGTGCATATTGCAGCCATTAGCATGTACATGACAGATTTGAAAGACAAAGTTATTGCAACAACAAATTCAGATCAGAATTATTTAAAAATAAAAGAGGCATTACAACAATGAAATTTTCAGTAGAAATTTAATTATTATGAGCTGAAGGAAGATAGAATTCTCATGTACAAAGGTAAGATGTATGTGCTAATTTCTAGTGAGCTGAAAAATGAAGTGTTGAGGGAGATGCACAATGTGCCATATGCAGGGAACCTAGGATATTAGAAGAAAATTGTAGCAGTAAGAAGCCAACATTTTTGGCCAGGAATGAAGAAAGAAGTGGCCAATTACATCACTAAGTGTCTAGAATGTCAAAAAGTAAAAAAAATAGAACATAGACACCCAACAGGTCTGTTATAACCATTTCCCATTCTAGAATGGAAGTGGGAAGTTGTCTCAGTTGATTTTATTACTAAGTTTCCCAGAACAGTGAAGCGACACGATTCCATCATGGTGGTGGTGTATATGTTGACTAAAGTAGTGCATTTCATTCCAGTAAAGACTACACACAAGGCAACAAATATTGCAGAAATTTATATGAGAGAAGTTGCTAGGCTACATGGAGTGCCTAAGGCAATAGTTTTAGACATGGATCCAAAGTTTACTTCCAATTTTTGGAAGGGTTAGTTCAAGGGCTTTGAGACAAATTTAAATATCAGTACATTGTATCATATAGAGTTTGATGAGAAAACATAAAGGACTAACAGAATAATTGAGGACATGCTTAGAATATATGTGATGGATTAGCCATCAAAGTAGGAATATTATATCCATTTAGTTGAATTTTCCTACAACAATGGGTATCATGCCTCCTTGAAAATGAGTCCATTTGAGGCATTGTATGGCATGGAATGTAACACTCCAGTGAGTTGGGATAATCCAGCAGACAGAGCAGTTGTTGGGCCAGAATTGCTAAAAGAAATGGAAGATCAAATGGAAAGGATTAAGCAGAATTTGAAGGCTGCCCGGGATAGGCAAAAAAGTTATGTAGATAAGAACAGAGTTTTCAGAGATTTTAAAGTGGGAGAACAATTGTTTTTGAAAGTGAAGGCAAAGAGAATTTCACTAAGATTAGGAAGCCGCCCGAAGTTGGCAGCAAGATACTACGGTCCATTTGAAATATTAGAAAAGATATGGCCAATTGCATACATGCTTGCCTTACTTGCATCAATGCATATTCATAATGTATTTCATGTATCATTACTTAAAAAGTATGTGAGTTATGTTAATCATGTCATCGATCGGAATGTGATCTAGGTGGAGCATGAAGGGGATTTCTAGGTGGAACCAGTACGCATCCTGGACCGTAAAGTCAAAGTGCTCAGGAACAAATCCATAAGGATAGTAAAGGTTCAATTGACCTGCTACAATCCTGATGATGATACCTGGGAGCATGAAGAAAACATGTGGGCGAAATACCCGCAATTTTTTTACAGTTGTGAAGAAGACATAATGCAAGACTCCGTTTTGAGCAACTAGAGTTCTGGAACCACATCTCAGAGTCCTAGCCAATTGTGTTGGGGACCTTGACAAACGAATGGCACATTCCTTGGGTATCCCTGATAAACAAATGGTGCATTCCTTGGGTCGACGATTTGAGAGGAACATGAGAATTTGGTTTGAGCTGTTGCTGGAGCTGTTAAATTGCAGAAATTTTATTTATGAGTATTGTGATGTAAATTTGCATATATGTATATCGACATAGAGTGCACCAAGGACGGTGCAAAATTGTAGGGAAGGGGGAATGTAACATCCCCATTATATTCCCCAATTTAATTAATGCTTATGTAGATATAATATGTGGTTATGGCCAAGCGATGTAATATGCAAATTGTATTTCTTTGTTTATTAATAAAAATGTGATGCTAGATGCTAAGGGGACACAAACAAAAGATGGGAGCTGAATTAATCCAGAAGAGAGGTGAGTGTCTAGGATAATGGTGAAGAGGGGTCCAAGGGGGGAATTACCCATGTTTATAGATTTAACTCGTTTTCCTAAATCTGTTATTGTATATGAACCTTCTGATGTCTAATTGAGTGTTCCGAAATCCAATCATTGAATACATGTACGAGGGCGGGTGCAAGTGGTCACATCTTTCTGATTGAGTGTTTCCAAAGCCAATCGTTGAATACATGTACGAGGGTGGGTGTGAGTGGCCACATCCCGAATTTATTGGGCACGTGGGGGTGGAGTACAATCCGCTTGGAGAAGTAACAATAGTTCGAACAACTTAGGCAGTTAGTCAAGTCAGTGCACGGGAAGTGAACAGAGAGTTCGGAGTTGGTGCAGCGAGAGGAAGGTGAATTCTGGAGCGCACTGGAGCTGGAGAAATGAAGAGATCGGTTTTAGGCCGGAAGAGTGAACTCCTCCGTGAGTTGCACTGAAACAACAAGTGTTGTTGTTACTTTGCTGATAGTTTTCATAGAAGCAGTGTTCCCTTGAATTCCCAGCTGAGAGATTCCTACTTGACTGTGCCAGAGAGACCTTGATAAATGAATGGCTCATTCCTTGGGTTAGCCTTGATAAACGGACAATACATCCCTTGGGCTAACCTTGATAAAAAAATGATGCATTCCTTGGGTTGGGCAAGTCAAACAGAAGAGAGATGGTGGAAAAGTTGGGATAGTTGTAGGAGAATATCAATTGGGTTGAGATATTTATGAGCTGTGAGTGGACTGTGAGAGACCACCCTATTTTGTGGATTGCTAGCCTCAACTCTGGGGTGACTGGTTGTTGATATTTGGAACATTTAATCTATGGTTGGGTGGAATGTTCGTCCCAAGCAACCGGTTGCATGATTTTTGTTTAAGATAAGTGTTTTATCTTGTACTAAGTTATTTACATGTGTTATTGCTATGCATGGACTCTGCGTGAATGAGAACGACTTATATGTCGTTGTAATGAACGGTTTAGTTGTATCTCATGTTGATTATTAGCATGCTTAAGATGAATATGTTTTATGGTTAATGTTGTCGTTAAATCTGTTATAAATTGTAGTTGTGGGCTTTAGGAAAATGGATAATAGCAAAATAATGGCTTTAATTAGCAGAAGTATCGTGTTATGTGTATTCTGCCCATATTGTTGCATAGTTGGACATTAGGTATGTTATAAAATGGTACGAGAGTTGATAAAGAGAAAGTTTTTTGCGTGATGTGACCAACCATGGTGTCTGGGTACGTTACAGGGAGAGAGTTAGTGTTTTTCTCATCTCAATATTAAACAAAAAACAAAAAAATGTGATTGGTGCATTATAATCATAGGATCTATTATTACATATCTTTTGCATAATAAGAAATTAGGTGTTAGAGAAAAAGAAGCACCAACAATGTATTCCTTGCTAAATTTCCATGTATAAAAGCTAATAATTCCCTCAGTTCCATAAAATATGACCCACAACATCATTATACTCTTCTTATGGTAATTCTTTACCTATCTGTATCCTCGATAATGGTTATATAACCTATCAAAATTGTGAAGAAAGATTGTAATCTAAAAGCTAATTGTGATTGGAGTCATAAACTCCAACAATGAATTCCCTAATAACTATGTGTATGTGTGTGTTGATAATCTCTTTGCTCAATGACATATGAATTGTAACATCATTATATTCTATCGATGGTTATTTCATGCATATCTTTAGCCTAAAAAATGGTCATATAACTAGTCAAAACGTTCAATAAAGATTGTCAATTGAAGTTTGACTATCAATGAAATCATCGAAAGAAAGTGGAAATACTTAAAAGATGCATTGATCACGTGCTACAACTTGAGTGGCATTAATGGTTAAGAACATGTGTTTCATCCTAGGAGGTCACCTTGTTCAAAACCATAGGGGGTAAGGGTATATACATCGTCGTAGACTTTAGCAGTCAAATTGTTGTACGGAGCAGGTCCCTTATCCCACAAACAAGGGAATCTCATACACCAATTTGGTGTTTGGCTTGGTCGTGACCTTAAAATTAAATTATTATTATTATTGACATTGCAAATTATAAACAATAAACCAATTCTTATTTAACATATTATCATAAGAGATATGAATAAATCTAATTATTTTGATAATACATGTTCGACAATACAAAATTTGCATACATAACTTTGTCTACATTTAAAGTTGTTATTATTGAATAGCTTATGAACATTATTAGAATCTACAATCATGGAGAAGAAAATAGAGAATAGAAAATTAGATAAATTGTGCCAAGGAGGTGCTAAGACAACCAAATAACTAACAAGTTAAGGATTCGAAAATATCAAATTAAGAGAAACAAAACTTTGTAAATACAATGCAACCTAAGTAGGCCTAATGGTTAAGAACATGTGTTTCCTCTTAAGAGGTCACAAGTTTCAAATCTAGAGGGGGGTAGGGTATGTATACCTCTGTAGTCTTTACCAGTCAAATCACTGGGCGAAGGGGGTCCCCTGTCCCACAAACAAGGGGGTCTCATATACCAATTTGGTGTCTAGCTTGGTCGTGACCTTAAAAATGGATTATTATTATTATTATCGAAATTATATCGAACATAGATTCAAATGACCAATATACTTTTTCTATCAACTTTTCAAACAAGAAGATGTAATGGAATGATTTTTGATATTTTCTATCACATTTTAGATGCTCACTTGAAGATGAAATATCTCGCAATTCAAAATTATAATTTCAAATAGTGGTGAAGATCGGCGAACCTAAAACATACATAAATAACTTTAGATGAACTTGGAACATATCCATGTTAACTTCACTTCAAATGTGAAGATTCTCTTTTAAAAAATGAATATAGTCGACACATTAGAAATATATAGCCATAATCATGATGGAAAATAAATATGATGTTGCAACTTCTCACCTCTCTTTGGGAGACGGCTTCATAATCCCCACAGTAGCCATAATGATTAGTTTCATGCAAAGAAATTTGTGGTGAAGAAATTAGATATTGAACTCATAAGAGATACCTTGAGCCTCATAGGATCCACGGTAGTTTTGAAACATTAAAGAGCTCTAATAATGTTGCTAAAAAATAATCAAATGCCACATAGGATCTAAAATTGAACTTAGAAGAGATTCTTTAAGCCCCTTGGGATTTATGAAACATGAAAGAACTTTGTTAATGTTGGTAACAACAATCAAATCCTACATAGATCATGATCTACATAGGAGGATCATAATGCTCATGAAAACAAAAATATAAACACAAATTAATACATGAGAGAGTTTGTCAATGTAACTAAAACAATAAAATCCCACATAGTTCGTTATATACATAAAAGGATCACAATGATGAACTCAAACCTAAAGACAAAAACAAATTAATTTGGTTACTATAATGATATGTCTATAATATTTTGATTGATAGTCTCAGTTAGGTAAATAGTACAGTAATAAAAGAGAAGAAGCCATCACAAACAACAATACCCATAACACTAGAATCCACAACCCTATGGTGCAAGGTCTTAGATTATAGAGGATGTCAAGGGTTTTGATGATGATTACCATAGGTTTTATGTTCATGTCCATAGACATCATGGGAAAATTCAAGGCATTCATGGGATAAGTTGAGAGCATCAAAGGGTCCACTTTATAAGGCCCACTAGGTAGTTGGTACCCATTAGTGATGAGACCACAAGTGGTTAGGTTTTTTGTTATTGACAATATATTTAAAGAGATAAGAGGCTATAGAATGTTTGTCTTGTGTTGTTGTATTTGGAGCTTTGCATAGTAAAAGGCCACCCCACCTTAAGAGACAAGTGAACATTGCTTTCCTTCTCCTGGCTATCGTAGTACAAGGGTATATTTTGCATATTTCATATTATTGTCTCTTGTATATGGTTTATTGTAATTATATTCTATACCCAATGTGTTTCAATTTGAAGGGTTAAATAATACTACATACATTTCCTATTGGGGTGTGAAAGCGCTTCCATTAATTATTTAAAGCACTAGGTTTAGAAAAGTTCATTAAGTTTCATGACAAAGGAGGAAATTAGTCAACTAAGTGAATTGTTGGAGACTTAAGAGGTAAAGAGAAAAGTAGCAAAAGCTCATAACCAATTTTTCCAACACATGACTAGGTATAGAGTATTGCTTAATTTTTTTGACAAACGTGGAAATACTTATTACATAATAAGAAACCAAGTTTGGATTGAGAAAGACTAAAGTTAAAAAATAGAAATTGAGTAGTGGACATATATGGCACAATGAATAGCCAAAAATGATTTATCCAATGCACAATAAGGCTATGCATATGCCTTCTAACTACAACCCATATCAAAGACCACTACCAACAATGCTACTCTTTTGTGACTCCCAATGTTTTGTCATCTCGTGAAATTTACTCATCATCTTTAACAAAATTGCGTTCATTATTTATTCTAAAATATATATTAAAATTTAACACTCAGAGTGCTAATGGGGAGTGAGGAGTTTTATTCTCTCGTCTAAGGTTTACTTTTCACAAATTTCACCCGACACCTTGACCAAGTTCTATTTATAATTTATTATTTCATGAAAAAGTTGATATTAGGGGTGAGCAGTTGGGGTTTCACACTCTTAGTCATGGTCCAAATCGCATAAACATCACCCGATAGCTTGTGTATGTTCAATCTTGATTTTACCCAACAAGATGAAGGTTCTCGTAGAGTCCACCCTATACCTTGAGCAATTTGAAGTTTGATCTTACCCAACAAGATGAAGGGTTCAAATCTCATAGGGTCCACCCCATACCTTGGGCAGGTTGCATTTAATACCAACATTCAAATCTCACAAATTTCACCTCTATACCACACCATTGGATACCTTGAGCTGGTATTATTTAAAATTTAATTATCACCCAATAGGACTAAGGCTCGAGTTCCATTTAAAATTTAATTATTACTCAATAACATGAAGGTTCAAATGTCATATATTTCACCGAATATCTTCACAAGGTCCATTTAAAATTTAATTATTGCCCACTAAGACCAAGTTTCAAATTTCATAGTGTAACATTGCAATTTTGATCCCCGATGTAGCATTGTATATTTGTAAGTATTATGAATGGTCACGTGCCAAGCAATGTAATATGTAAACATTATACATTGAAAAATAATAAAATGGAATATATCGCCAACTGTAGACGGGTAAGGACTAGAGTAATTGGGGGCTATGATTCCATGAGAGAGGGGACTTGGTGGGAGTTTTGAGGGGTTTCCACATGCCTTGAATCTCAAGCAATATTCATTAATTAGTTTGTCATTTATCCATTTATCCCTTTGACTTATTAAACACTCAAATCATTGAATTCATGTAAGAGGTTGTGTTAGGAAGTCCACCCACTCAATTATGACAACGTGGGTTGAGTGTAATCATCCTCGGGAGAAAAGTAAGAGTCAAGCAATCATGGGAGAAGAGGATTTTCAAGTAGGAAGAAAGAGCAGTTTTTACAGTGAGCAAGAAGTGAGGAAAAGTAAAGCTAAGTGATGTAAAAGAGTGGCCACCCATAGTGGGTATGAAAGATATCTTGCTAGAACTGGTAATTGTGTTGAGAATGAGGCTAGTATGTCTGTGAGTGATTCATGTTGAGGAATTACCTACGAGCATTTGTATATGTTATGTGAACACTCATGTTGTAGCTCAATTTCCTAGAGCCCCCAATAGAGAGATTCCTGACTGGTTTGTGCTGGAGCCCTGGAGGGGATGGAGATTGTTTGAGGGACTGCGGTGCAGAGAAGGAAATCTCATCCCTTGGGTTGTGCATATTGATGGGGAAGAAATATGTGCGGTTGGAATTGTTGTAGGAGTCACGCCACTATGTTTTAGTGGGTGTTTGAGTGGTTACAATGGTCTGTAGACAGCCATAAGAGCATGTCCATCCTTGTGGACTCATAGCGCTAACTCCGTGGTGGCTTGTTGCAGAGAGAATTGGTTCAACAAGGCCTACGTTTGGGAGGAAAGTCTTTCATCTGCGACAAGTTGTGTAAAATGTTTTAAAAGACAAGTGTTTTGATCACTATGTTATTTATTGTTAATGTTGTGATAAAATGCTACATTTACTCTATAATTTATATGTATGAATGTCATTATGTGTGTTTAATTCTTGTTGTGCATGTTTAAACATTTGCATTCATGAGTTTTTAATTACTCATGACATATTATATGAGCTTGTATGTCATGATGTGTATATTTCCACATTTGAATCGATATGTCAGTCGAAATGGTAGTAACGAGACTCAACTTAGAGGTTGGGTATGTTACACACATGCTTCCCCTAATAGCTTGAGCATAAAATTTAATCATTGTCCAATTAGCTTAGGACTAGTAGTGGGCATTGAGCAAATTTTCACCCTCAGTAAATGTTTAAATGTCATAGACTTCACTCGATACCTTGCAATTCATTTAAAATTTAATCATTGTGTAGCAGGACCAAGTCTCAAATCTGATAAATTTCCCCTGATAAAAATCTTGCAGACTTCACTCAATACCTTTTACTTCATTTAAAATTCAATCATCGTTGAATAAGACCAAGGCTTAAACCTCACGTTTTTCTCCTTATACCTTGTGCAAGTTTCATTTAAGATTTAATTGTTGCTCAACAAGCTTGGCACTAATGGCATGGAGTAAGGAGTTTCACACCCTTGACCAAGATTCAAAATTCATGTTATACCTTAAGCATATTCTATTTAAAAATTAATTATTACCTAATGAATTTGGTTTCGTTCAAAGCATATACTCAATAAAGTCAAAATTTAATTACTACCCACTAGGGAGTTTCACGCCCTCTAATGAAATTTCAAATCTCATAAAGGATTTAGTGGTGGGAAGTCAACAATTTCACACCCCTCATTAATGAGAGTTCAATCTATAATACCTCAAGACTTCACTCAATAATACCTATGTGTGTTTCATTTAAAATTTAATTATTGGTTAGTTTTATTTAAAAGTTAATTAAGTTGAAAGCATTCTTTTAAGGGGGATCACTTAGGTTATTTTAGTTTGAGACCAATTGACATCTACCACTTATTTGAGGAAAGTCTTTGATTCCATCTTTGTTCCACACCATCATCGTTTGGTGGACTTGTTTAGAGCTTCATTCTCTATCTTATAACTAAAACAATGTTTATAAAATGAAGATTTAATGAAGCTCTAAACCTTATAACTAAAACAATGAAATTCATAAAATATGGCGTGTAAGGACAATAACACCCATGCCATATTATTATGACGAGCAGAACGCATGATAAAGCTTGTGTGGCGCACATTAGAAACAAAGGTCATTTTGATTTGAATACCGACAAGGTTTTTTTTACCGTGTGCATCATAGTTTGAAGTATTTTGACTTAATTGTTTAAGATAAGATTTATTGTTCTTTGGTAACATGCTTTCGTTGTTATATGTTCGTTTATGTTTTTTTTTTCCAACGAAAGCATGTTTTATGTTCGTTTATACCCTTAGCTTCTAGCTTCAACCAAATTCTTAGGTCTTGATACCCTTAACTCGGTACATATAATGAGTTTTAATCCCGCAATATACATTTTTAGTAGTTGATCTTCTGAAATATTGAGAAATCTAGTTGTTAGGACTTCCCATTCATGAGTCTATTCATTAACTATCGTGTTTTGTTGTAAATGGGTGAACTTGGTACATGTGTCATCTTCTTCACCATTGTGAAATTTCCTGAGAAGATCTTCGGTAAACATTTGTCAGTTAACTGAGAAACCACTAGTTTTCTTTGACCACATGTGAACCAATCATAAGCATCACTTTCTAAGTATAAGGATGCCATTGATATCTTCTCTAATTTGTTGGCAAGTGGGTTCATAATGAGAATCCCATCAATTTTATCAATCCACATGATAGCATTTTTATTTTCTTATCCATCATATTTAGGTATCTTGATTTTGATTTTATTTATATAACCAATGTTATCTTGATATATCTAGTAACTTGTGTTTGATGAGTTTGGGCTTGGCGATGGTCATCAATGGACCAAGGATTGTATTGATAACGCATCTACGCTTTCGGTTAGTAGATCAATACTTCTTTATAGTCATTAATTATCCTTGATACTTTGTCCTTGCCATCATTTCTCATTCTTATTAAATCTAGTCAACATTTCTCATAATCTTCCATCAACTTGTCAATTCCATCCCCAAATACTTTATGTGTATCTTTTATTAATTTGTTGAGTTTTTCCCTAACTCTTTTTGTCCCTTCTCAGTGTTACTGAGGTGGTGTCTTACGTTGTTGACTTTATCTCTACAATGATTCACATATGCTTGTAACTCATCATTGTTACCCATTTTGGTGTTGTCTTTTTCCTTCTGTAATCCATTTTTTAAATTATTTTTCTTTATAGACTATGTATATAAACTTTTGAATTTATATTAATAAATTGACCTTATAAGGTAAGCCGACTTTGATAAAATTACAAAGTAATTTAAAAAAAAAAATGATCTAGCAGGGTTCGACTTTATGGAGGGTCACATAAGAATTAAAAAAAAAGTGGATGTATGTGTACAAATGAAATTGGCAATGTCCATGGACACCGAAGAAAGATGGAGACACATATGGTTGCAATGGAAAGTAGTGTACTTAAATTGTAGGAGTGATAGTAGGCGCCAAATTTTTCTGACAAACCAACACTGTCCTTATGTTGTACAATTGTCACCACCTTTATGAAACAACAATTGAGGGCAGCTTGATTGCTACTATGATTTGTAGAATTAATCCACGATTGGCTAATAATTTGGCTTTGATACCTATTGGATTAAAAAATCCATGTTTATTACAAGATTGACAAAGTAAATTTGGAAATATATAATATAATATTGAATAATGATTTATTGATATGAATGATGTTTACAACAAACCTCATGGTGGTGTATAAATATGCATTGACTAATCATGAGGTGAAGGGGTATGTAATCCTCGATGTTTCTTTAAGATAATTATTATATTTATTATTATCATGTTTATTACATATACATATTTAAATGTCTCGAAAGCTGAGTTCAGGTTGTCGATAAATGCAACCATTCCTAATTTTGTACCTTGACTAACCCTAGCAAAGTTTACAACCCTATTATCAATGGTCTTAATATCCTCCAAACCTTTAAGCATTTTTTTCTTCAATCATGATTCTTAAACTTGGAATTCTCACTAAAAATATGTATCATGTAGGGCACCCTGTCCTCTGTAGTACTCAGATTCATCTCTGCATTTGGATCTTGGGGATATGAAATCAACTATCCATTGTCGATGATGGACAATTCCCATTGTTTACAAATTCCTGGACAACAATGCTAGTTTTAGTGTTAAACCCATTCTACATAAATATTTTGTTCTACTACTCTTTGCCAATGTTTGGATACATACAGTCCTCACCAAACTCCATTCCTAAGTGTTTGGATACATTCATTCCTCGTCAATCTCCATTCCAAGATGCATAATCTTGTTTCTTTATTGTATGATATATACACATGTAATGTCCCCTTTTTTGGGTTCCCTTGCTCTACAGTTGGAGATGAACTTGTGGGTTTATGTCAGCCTGACCAGAGGGGTAATTTGAGGTTAACAGTGAGCTCAGACAGTTTAGAGGAGTTATATGATGCTTTCAAAGGTCATCTTATCATATTTCATCATTGGGATCATTCATGCACAATAAAATTTCAATTTCGTTGCATTTCAACCGTTCTCGTAATTTGGGAGTAATATTGAGCATTATTTAATGGATTTCACTAAGGTTGTCATTTTAATAAATTATCTAAAATGGACATCTTAGTGTAATAGCTCGTTGGAATCGAGAGGAAAATCTATAAATGTTGAGATGATGAAAACGTGACTTCCAGTGCTTAGAAATGCTTTAAAGTCAAATAAATAACTTTTTGGAGTAAAAAGACTTAATAAATTAATAAAATGTTTTTAGAAGAAATACTATAGATAAATTAAAAAGTCACTTGAGGGGAAAAAATGAAAAGGGGGTATAAAAGTACAATGAGAGATCATTCTCTCATTATGTATGATTGATCATTTTACCTATTGGTTTGGAGAGATCTTGGAGCCTTTGGGGTTTGGAGGAAACCCTTGTTTGATTGGTTTTGGTGGTGAGACTATCCACCCTAGATAATCAGGTTTTGAGGGTGAGAGATTCCACCCTAGCCATTGGTGGGTAGATCATCCAGGTCTTCCATTTGGAAATATTGTTACATAGATTATTTTGTTGGCTTTAGTTGAGGTTTGGGGAACCATAGCTTCTTGGAGAGGGCACATCACTTGGCACTACTTGGTACTCTTTTCGAGGTGGACACATCATTGACACTGCTTGGCCATTCTATTCTAGAAGGGTGCATTGTTGGCATTAGATTGGAATTTCTTGGAGAGGGGCGCACTTTGGCACTTGTGGAATTCTATTGGAGAGGGCGCACTTGGCACTCGTTTGGAATTAGAGAGGCGTACTTGCTTTGCTTCTACATTCATTTGGAGGAGGGGTGCCATCATTAGGTGGTTTCTATTATATTGGGGAAGGTGCCTTTGTTGTTTAGAATCATTTACGTTTGGTGTGGGGTGCGTTGGCATTGCAGAGCTATTTTGGAGGAGGAACATATATATTATGGAGCTACAACCAACATCTTGAGAGCACACTATCATTGGATCTATATTCTATCTTGGTACCATCTATATCTTATATAAGGAGCACCCGTGTTTGTGTTCCATATTTATGAGCAAAACGAAATGAAACACAAATCTATAACATTAACACAAATATATAGAGAAAAATAACAGAGATACAGTGAAACTTAACTTCTATTCAATAAAGAAATCTGTTGAAACTGTAAAATGCAGAATGAAACAATCTTGCTCAAATGGTGGTAACTAATCTTTGAGAAGAGATGTGGTGGCTACGAGCATTCGCCTGAGCACATTAAAATGAGGCCTCGAAGCCTTTTTATCATCATGAAGTAATCAAAAAAGCCTAAACATCCAAAAACCTAACCCTAAGAGATGAAGCACCAAAAGTCATGTGGGCCACGATGGGGTAAGTTGGTACATCAACTTCCTGGGGTCGTAATTTTTTCATACGACCTTCGTTTTAGGCGCACGATAGCCCGTTGGAAAGTTCTATTTGAGGAATACACATGTTATCATCACACTTTGACTTCATCTATAGTGTGACTATGGGGAGCCCAAAAAACATTGTTTAGGGCCTCAAAACGACCCCAGAAGTTTAGGACCCAAAAAGCTAGAAAAACAAAACTACCATGATGAAAACTGTATATGAGCCATTTGGAAGAGGTGGGTGGCCACCAATATCCACCTGGATCAATCCTCCCCCCTTAGGAAGAAATGGTATCCATTGCATTGAGTGCCCCCATCAGATGAGGAAATTTTTGTTGAATTTGGCCTCGAGTGAGCCACTTATCTTGGTGTAGGAATTGCCCCACTTTGACAACATGATAAAGTTGAAGCTTCTGTTGGTGAGTACCCTTGACTTGTGTGTCCACGATTTGATCAATGGATGTTTGTTCCATGCAATCATGGTTGTGATCTATCGGTGTCAATTGTTCTACTATCTCTGAGGTGCCAAAAATGGTGGAAAGTATGGTCGAAGGAGGTCCACATTAAACATTGGGTGCAAGCCAAGGAAGGGGGGAATGTTGAGCTCAAAAGCATTGACACCCACAACTTTGGTGATGGTGTAAGGTCCATAGTCAAGTGGACAAAGCTTCTGATGGGGTCTTGTAAGGCGTTCTTTTTGCAAATGAAACTAAAATTTATCTCCCACTTGAAAATTGTGTGGCACCCGGTGTTGATCATGGCCCTGCTTGTACTTGCATTAGACTTTTGCAAAATATCTTGAACCTGTTGGCTGATGTGTTGGATTCGCTCAATGAACCGGGTGGCTTTTTCGACTTTGGTTTGAGCATGGGACAATTTTTTCTGTGTGGGCGCAAGGGGTAGTGCAACAACCATGGGACCCAATGGTTGAAATCCCAATCCCATCTGAAAGGGGTTGTGGTTGGTTGATATATGTATGGATTTGTTGTAACTGTGTTGACCATAGGGAAGACTCTCATCCCATGTGTGTGTATGCTTGGAATTGTACATGTGCAAGATATGCATGATCATCCTGTTGACGACCTCGGTTTGGCTAACCGTTTGGGGGTGGAAGGTCGTGGATTTGGTGAGCTTGGTGTCCAGCTATAACCAGAGGCTCGACCATAATGTGCTGAGGAACTAAATGTCTGGATCTAAGATGATGGTTTGTGGTATCCCAAAATGTACCCACACTCGTTCGAAGAAGATCTTGGAAGTTTCCTTTGTCGTGATGCTCTTCTTGTAGGCAACCATAATCACCATCTTGGAAAATCAACCAACTACCACAAAAACATAGTCATTTCCTTTCTTGGTTGAAGGAAGGCCTGACATGTAGTCCATTGAAATGGATTCCCAGGGCCTATCGGGAGTGGGCAGAGGGGTGTACATGCCTTGTTTCTTAATGGTCGGTTTGGAAATGACACAAGTCATGCAAGACCATATATACTTGTTGACATCCTGTTGAAGTTTCGGCCAATAGAAATGTTGTTGCAACACTGCCAGTCTCTTTTCTACGCTAAAGTGTCCTGCCACCCGACTCTAGTGAGCTTCCCAAATCAGTTTCACTCGCTCGCTTTATGGGACAAAGAGATGGCCCAGATGGCACAACAACCCGTCCTAAAGATGGAAATCAATGACAACTATGTTTGTGCCCAGCATATGATAGGTATTGGTGAAATCGGGATCTCTCTCATAGAGTTGGGGCCATCCGGAGGTCTCATGTTCACAAGAGTGTAGCACCGTGGTTAGTGTTGCAACTGGAGGTCGACTAAGGCAGTCAAAAATGCGGTTGGAGCTTCCTGTCTAATATTCGACATTGAGATGGAACTGTTGCAAGTATGTAGATCACTTTTGATGGAGGTCATTTTGCAATTTGCCTTGTGTCTGCATGAACTATAGAGGCTTATGATAAGTGTGGATGATTGTCTTCTTCCTGACAATTTAATGCCTCCACACTGGTGGCAAGATTGTACAATGGAGTACATTTCTTTGTCATAAGTGGGGTACTTATAGACGATATCTAATAGTGTCTCACTATGATAGGTGATCCGATATCTTTTCATCAAGTGACTTATAAAGAATTGCATTAAATGAGCATAAATTAAAGTGCACCATTAAAGAAGGAAAAGCTCAATAATGAAGAGACATCAGCATCAAATATGAACACAAAAAACTTGATAACATAGTTCGTCCATGGTGGACTACGTCTTCGGGTCCTACTCTCAAATGGGTAGGCCTTCTTATTAACTCAGCAAAAGAATTTGGCAAAATACATAAGTATATTTCATTCTGAAATCAAGCTACAGAAGTTTTCTTAGATCAGAAAACAGACAACACCACTGAATTTGTGGCGTCTAATTACCCAAAAATGATTGTCTCCATGCCTTGATCCGACTCTGGCACTCCTAGGCACAAGTAGAATTTTGTCTCGGTTTCCTTGCCCTGCAACCTGCAATAATTGTTGAATATTCTTCCTCGAACTACGTTCCTGTCTGTACCCACGCACCCCTCTTCCAGCACTGGGCGGATGCATGTTTTAAGTAATAAGCATGGCATTGTTAACAATGTGGGGTTGTTGGCCTGTTGGTTATGGTGCGCATATATTAAGGCGTTATAAGGGGGGAGGTCATGGGGTCAAGCCCGCAGGCCTCCCCTTTTGGCTTGAGAGTTGCTATAACTTTGGTGAAGCTTCTATCCGGTGGTTGGTTGCCAGATTTGGTGAACCCGCCATATCTTCTTTTTTTTCGAACTTTCAATCACGGGTTGTCATTGGGAATTTTCCCACTTCCACGTGGTAGCCCATGACTGGGCCACGTGGCAACCACATATTGGGCCACATCAACCACTATATCGTCAGACTGCCACGTCACTGTATGGATTTCCACTTCAACTGCAAACTCAGCCTACCACGTCAGGTCCACGTCACTATACGGACTGCCATGTGGCAAATCTTACTGGTCCACGAAATAACCTATAAATGCCAAATATGAGTGACACGTGGCAGCCTCTGGTGCTACCATGTCACCATGTTGACATCATGCTGATGTCAGCATGAAACATGTCACCTCCTACACATGCCACGTAATATGTGTGGATGCTAACGTCATTTGTATTGGTGCTGACATCAGCAGTACGAATGTTGACTCATCCCCCTGCTGATTGGGCTAGGTTGACCAAACTTTGACCGCAAATATCTTTCGATCTGTAACTCTGTTTGATGAGCCGTTTGCATTGTTGGAAAGCTTGTGATGCACTCTTCACGATGATGTCATTTTCAATGAGTTTTGAGAACTTTGAAGTTTTTCCCTTTCTCTATCTGCTAAGGCCATTCTGAGCATCCTGAGTTGCTTCTGTGAGTTCTTATTCTTCTCTAGATCTTTTTTGGATCACGCCTTCTCATTGAGAGATTTTTGGACCACCAAAATCTTTCATCAATCAACATATAAGTGAGGGAAGAGTTCCCTCACCTTATCCTTATCAATCCACTTTGCCTTGCTTGGATGTGTGCCCTTTATGCCTACTCGAAGATAATCAACATCACCCTTGCGTGAAGTCCTCGTCTTTCTGTCCAGGATGATATCTTCTTTTAATTCATCCAAGTACTCAGGAGCAAACTCATCAACTGAAGGTATTGAAACTTCCTCATCCTGATCCATGATCATGGGAGGCTCAAAAAGTTTCAAGTTCTCTACATTTGCAACTGAGTAAATCTGCATATAAGGTGGAAGATCCAGATGAAAAGCATTGGTACCACTTTTCTCCAAAATAATTAAGGGTCCATAACAAATGGGCTTGAGTTTCTTGCCTTCACCATTCAATCTCTCCTTATTGATGTGAAGCCATACTCGGTCTCCAACCTGGAACTGATGATCAACCCTATGTTTGTCATGACGAGCTTTATATTGTGCTTGACTTTTCTCCAACTGTTACCTCACTGCTTGGTGCACCTGTTGGATCCTCTAGATGAACTTGCGGGCTTTGTCCTCTTTTCTTTCTTCATTTGAATCGACAACTCTCCCATACACCAAGTCCAAAGGAACTTTAGGCAGGTACCCAACATATCTCAAAAGGTGAACACTAAGTGGAGGAATGTAAGGCTCAGTTGTAAGCATGTTGTACATAGGGTATATGTTCATCCCATAACTCGGGATGCTTGCTACAGTAGCCTCGAAGCAAAAGTACCATTGTTTGGTTTACAACCTTTGTCTATCCATCGGTTTGTGGATGGAAAGCAGTGGTCCTCTTCAATTTGGTGTCCATCATTCTCCACAAGCTTGTCTAGAAATCCCCAAGGAATTGAGTATCTTGATCCGAGATAATGGATGTGGGTAACCCAAAGTGAACCCAAACATACTGAAAGAAGAGATTAGCAGTCTGTTCAACAGTGATCTGCTTTTTACATGGCATCAAGATACACATCTTGCTGAACCTATCCACTACAACATAAAAATAGTCATGACCCCATTTTGACATTGGTAAACCCCCTACAAAATCCACGGAGATACTTTTCCATGGATGGGATGGAACAGGTAGTGGTGAGTATAGCCCCAGTTTTCTATTAGTGGGCTTACAAGTAGAACACATCACACACCCCTTTACATATTTAGTTACAATTGCTTTCATTTGAGGCCAGTAACAAAACCTCTGCAAATGAACCATAGTTTTTCCTACCCCAAAATTCCCAGACACAAGAGAAGTGTGAGCTTCTCGTATTACATGGACTCGTTCACTTGTAGAAATGCATAGCTTTCCAAGATGGTAGAGTAGTTTTCCCTGCAAACAATAGTTCTCTACCTATGAACCATGGGTTAGCTTCTCATATACTTCTTTAAAATCTTCATCGATGGCATATTGTTCCACATAGCTATCATGAGATAAATAAGTATTCTTCAAAATAATAGAAGCAACAATAGGAGGTCTAGAAAGCATATCAACTACCTTGTTACTTGTACCCTTTTTGTACTTTATTACCAAATGAAATTGTTGTAGAAACCCATCCATTTGTAGTGTCGAGATTGTTGCAATTTGGTTTGTGCTTGGAGATACTATAAGGGTTGGTGATCTGTATGTATGATTGTCTGCTTCCCTAACAAGTAGTGCTTCCATTTCTTTACGCTTTGAACTAATGCATACAACTATTTATCATATGTAGGATAGTTAACAACAACTTGGTTAAAATTTTCAGAGTGGTAACAGATAGGCTTATGATATTGCATCAATATTGCACCGATGGCGTATCTACTTGCATCTGTCTCGATCTCAAAGGGTTGTTGAAGATTCAGTAGTGCTAATATTGGTGCGGTACTGATCTTCTCCTTCAAAGTGTCAAAAGCTTTTTTTTTTCTTTCCTTCCCACTGAAAAGTGTTCTTCGCACTGGTTAAGGCATGCAAAGGAGCTGCTATAAAGGAGAAGTTTTAAATGAACATCCTCCAATACTGGACTACACCTAAGAATCTCTCGATCTCGATTACACTTTTTGGCTTAGGCCAATTTACAATTACATCAATCTTGGAAGGATCAATTTTTAATTGTCCTCCTCCTACAATATGACCTAAGTATACAAATGCAGTCTTGCCAAATTCACATTTAGACAATTTTACATACAACTTTTCCATTTGCAAATTATCCAATACTTGCTTTACATGCCTCACATGTTCATCCCAAGTCCCTCTAAAAATAAGAATGTCGTCTAAATATATAATCACAAAATCATCTAGGAAAGGTCTAAATACATCATTCATCACACGCATGAAAGTTGTCAGAGCATTACAAAGCCCAAACGACATAACTAACCACTCAAACAATCCCTATTTGGTTTTAAAGGCAATCTTCCATGCATCATGTTCTGCAACCCTAATCTGATGGTATCCACTATGCAAATCCAACTTAGTGAAATAAACAACATTCTTTAACTGATCAAGTAAATCATCTATACGAGGAAGAGGGTATCGATTTTTCACCATGATTTTATTTAAGGCCTGGAAATCGACACACATTCGCCATGTGCCATCTTTCTTTAGCACCATCACGATCGAAGAACCACAAGGAGATGAACTGGGCCTGATGACCCTTGATCCAATAAGCCCTGTACTTGCTTCTTGATCTCTGTCATCTCCACAACTGACATCTTGTACATGCCCACATTAGGTAGAGGTGAATCCTACTGAAGATGTATCTCATGTTGGATTTCCCTCTTAGGAGGTAATCCATCTGGTTCCTGGAAAATATCACCATAATTAGAAACAATATCAATTAATTCTTTCTTATGAGAAGGATCACATCCTTGGAAAGCGTCGGATGTTTCAACATCTTTCTCTCTTAGGACCATGAGTACATATCTTTTATTAGTGTTTATGAGTATCTTCATTTGTCCTACACTAACAAGTGTTGTATTTACCCTCATGTTGTGAGCTCTAACAATATATTCCACTCCCCCCTTGGTAAGGTGGTATTTTTTCTCATGACGAAAGAAGACTGCTTTTCTATCATAAAGATAAGGACTTCCCAAGACTATGCCACATATATCAAGTGATACAACATCCAAATCCACTTCATCAATCAACTTTGAAGCAATATCAAATTTGACCCTACATTGCTTGGTGACATTAAGTTTTTCTTTATCACATACCCAACCAAGAGGATAAGGATTTGGATGTGGTTTCATTTTAAGACCCATCTTTTTGACAAGTGCTTTGGATATTAAGTTTACTTGGGAACCCAAATCAAATAATGTATCTATCTTAGTGTATTTAGATACAACTTTTAAGTGAAATAATTGATTCCTCTTTCGTTCATCATCATTATTGGAATTTGAACTAGCATGAAGGGAATCTTTACCTTGTACTCCAACCACTATAATCTTTCCTTCATCTCTTGAATCGGAACCAATATCTTGTTGCACTGTAGCAACGATTTTTGTCTTCCCCTTTCCACCGAACTGTTTTGGTCTCTTCTATGGATGTAGTTTCCAACAATTTTCATCATCGTGACCTCTTTTCTTGCAATGAGTGCAAGATGGATTTCCTCCTCTCGTCACTGTGGCAGTCTTCTTGTCCTTCCTTTTAAACTTCTTAAAAGGCTTATGTGGGAGATTGGATGGTTTCTTTCTGGGATCTTCTTGAACATGCTTTCCCTTGTTCTCAACGTGAGTGGCTTGCACACAAACTTCATCAAGACTGGTGGGGTTAAACAAGAGAAAAGTATGACGAATATGATTGTGAAGTGCTCTAATATAATTCATTAAAGTTTCATAAGAATCCAAAGGAATGTTTAATGCAAGATCTTTCTTCCTAAATTCTTTTGTGAAACTTTGTACAATTTGACCTTTACTTTGCCTTAAAGTTTGCCATTCCATCATTGCTTTATGTAAATAACCCAATGGATAAAATTGCTTCCATATCATTGATTTAAATTCCGACCATGAGGAAAGAAGATTACCACACTTACTTATTTCCTGAAGTTTTCTCTCCCACCATACGAGAGCGGTGCCTTCCAACCAAAGAGAAGCCGGTTGCACTTTAACTTCCTCTTCATCAATATGTTGAACATGAAAATATACTTCAACTTCTCGGATCCAATTATCTAGCTTTTCAGGATTAACATCCCCATTAAACATAGGTAAAGGAAATTTTACATCAAGCTTTAATAATGGTTTCTTAAAAGAGGCTTTATGGCTAGAATGACGAGAATGATGAGAATGCTCAAAGGAAGAAGAACTAGAGCTTGATGGTGAAGATGGAGGCTCAGGAGGGTCTCCTCCAGCCCCTTGCTTTATCGAAGCATCATCATCAACATGTGCTTCCTTTTTCTTCCCTTTCTTCTTCATCCTCTTCTCGTAGTCTCCATACATTCGTTCAACCATTTCTGACATGCGATAAAATACCATATGGAATTTTTTCTCCTATTCATCACGCTTGTCTTCTTCTGCCATTTTCTTCCTTCGGGATGCATGACCAACTAAAGGATTGAAAGTCTTAATAGTTCCATCACCCTGTTTATGCTTGGCCCTAGTAAGAATTCACACTCAACAATTCAAGTCAAAGACGAATGCTCTGATACCAACATGATCCCGAATCTTTTCATCGAGTGACTTATAAAGAATTGCATTAAATGAGCACAAATTAAAGTGCACCATTAAAGAAGGAAAATCTCAATAATGAAGAGACATAAGCATCAAATCTGAACAAAAAAAACTTGATAACAGAGTTCGTCCCTGGTGGACTACGTCTCCGGGTCCTGCTCTGAAATGGGTAGGCCTTCTTATTAACTCAGCAAAAGAATTTGGCAAAATACATAAGTATACCTCATTCTAAAATCAAGCTAGAGAAGTTTTACTCAAATCAGAAAATAGACAACACCATTGAATTCGTGGCGTCGAATTACCCAAAAATGACTGTCTCCACGCCTCGATTTGACTCTGGCACTCCCAGACCCAAGAAGAATTTTGTCTCGGTTTCCGTGCCCTGCAACCTACAATAAATGTTGAATATTCTACCTTGAACTGTGTGCCCATCCGTACCCACGCGCCCCTCTTCTAGCACTGGGCGGATGCATGTTTTAAGTAATAAGCATGGCGTTGTTAACAATGTGGGGTCGTTGGCCTGTTGGTTATGGCGCATATATTAAGGCGTTATAAGGGGGGAGGTCTCGGAGTCAAGTCCACGGGCCTCCCCTTTTGGCTTGACCGTTGCAATATATATATATATATATATATATATATATATATGTG
>JZKD02S1678628.1:1101949-1117421 GCA_000966675.3 Picea glauca | reverse complement strand
TGTGTGTGTGTGTGTGTGTGTGTGTGTGTGTGTGTGTGTGTGTGTCACATCTGTTCCGCTAAATTTGGTGAAGCTTCTAGCTGGTGGTCAGTTGCCAGATTTGGCAGGGTCCCGCCAAATTTGGTGGACCCTCCAAATCTTTATTTTTTTCAAACTTTCGATCACAGGTTGTCATTGGGCATTTGCCCATTGCAACGTGGCAACCCATGACTGGGCCACATGGAAACCACCTATTGGGCCACGCCAACCACTATACCGTCATCCTGCCATGTCAGCACCACGTCACTATACGGATTGCCACTTCAGCTGCCAACTTAGCCTGCCATGTCAGCACCACATCATTGTACGGACTGCCACGTGACGCAATCTTACTGGTCCACAAAATGACCCAGAAATGCCAAATATGAGAGACATGTGGCAGCCTCTGCTGTTGCCACATCACCATGATGACATCAGCATGACACGTGTCACCTCCTGCACATGCCATGTAAGTTGTACGGATGATGACATCATACGTACTGGTGTTGACGTTAGTAGTACGGACATTGACTCATCCCCCTACTGACTGGGCTAGGTTGACAAAACTTTGACCGCGAATATCTTTCAATCCGTAACTCTGTTTGATAAGTCGTTTGCATCGTTGGAAATATTGCGACGTGCTCTTCGCGATGATGTCATTTTCACCGAGTTTTGAGAGCTTTGAATTTTTTCCCTTTCTCTATCTGTTTAGGCCATTCTGAGCGTCCTGAGTTGCTTCTGCGAGTTCTAAGTTGTTCTTAGTCTTCTCTAGATCATTTTTGGATCAATAGGCCACAAGATTTCCATGATAAGTGAGAATTGTGCCTACAACATAGTCTGATGCATCTGTCTCAATCTCAAAAGGTTGTTGCAGGTCGGGTAATGAGAGCACCAGGGCTGAGCACAAGTGTTGCTTCAAATCATCAAACACTTTTTGTTGTGACTAGCCCCACACAAACTTTTCCTTGCCACCACCCCTGGTCACTTGGCTAAGGGCCCATGCAATGTGGGAGAATCTCAACACAAACCTCCGATAGAAAATGGCAAGGCCTAAGAAGCTCCGAAGATCAGTGAGTGTGGTCGGGGTTGGCTAGTCACAAATGACCTGGATCTTGGATAGATCAATATGCACTGCATGCTCATCAACAATTTAGTCTAGGTATTGGACCTTGTTCATGTCGAAGGAACATTTTTCCACATTTTCATATAGCTTTTGTTGTTGCAGAGTGTGCAGAACCTGCTAAATATGTTGCAAGTGTTCCACCCAACTCTTGTTGAATATGAGGATGTCATCCAAATACACCACCACAAAGGAATTAGTGAAAGGATGAAAGATATTGTCCATCATCCTCATGAAATTTGTTGGGGCATTTGTCAAGCCAAAGGGCATGACCATCCAGGTGATGAGCTTGGTCATATGTGCCCCTTTTTGAGCAACTCTTGGATTTAGCGCTTAATTTCTTTATTTTTTTATAAAGAGCGGTGATAGACTGGCCCATTAGGTAGTTGTGCGTTAGGGGTGAGATCGATTGAGTGCTTGACCTGACAGTGCAGAGGTACCCCAGTGGGTGAGGAGAATATGTATTTGTACTCTTCCATGAGCTTATCCACTTGTTTTTGTTGTGTGGAGAGACATGTCGTGGAAGCCATGGATGTGGTTGCAACCTTCTGCTCACTTTGAGAGATGACATTCCTGCATTGCTTAGAAGAGATCAAGGAAATGGCAATTGGTGGGACTACCTCGGGTATCCCAATTTACTGTCCAAAGTAATAATAACACTACGAGGGAGGACACATCACAAACTTCAAGGGAGGCAACATCACACAATATCTCATCTTTGAAGTTCTTGATGTTGTAGGGCAGGCGACATTGTTGGCTGACACGGAGATCGCTCCCTTAACGGAGCCATCTGATGGTGTATGATTGTGGGTATGGTTTTTTCGGCAGAGCCAATCGCTTGATGATCTCCACTGATATTACGTTCTTCTGGCAACTGCTATCAATGATGAAGTGTAGTGGAGTAACCTTAACCCACATATGTGAATGAAAGAGGCGCTCACCTTCCTCTGGTTCATCAGGTTCACCAGGCTGGACCTTGGTGGTAGCAACAGTGGAACTGTGTTCTACGTCAATGATTTGTCTTCCTTTTTCTAGTTTTGACTTAGAATTAGAGCCCACATCTAATTCAAAGACTTTCACCTCAGCCACCAATCACTGCTTTGAGCAGCATTCAATGATGTTATGCCAGGGTAGCTTATGGAACTCGCACCACTTCCCCGTGTCTTTCTTTGTCTTCCCATTGTCCTTCTTTGTTTTTGGCTTAGACTGGTTGTCCTAAGGTTGTCCATCCTTTCTCTGTCTTTTTTTTTAAGGGTTGGGGCTGCCTTTGTCTTGCTTTTGTTGTGAGGGGTTCCCAGACCCAAACTGACACGTCTTTTGTTTAAACTTCTACTCAATTTTGATAACATATTGATAGGCTGCGCCCAAGGATGAGATGTCCAAAAACTCCATTTCTATCTGGATGTATCCATGGAGACCACCACGATACTTGAGCACCAGATGTCGCTTAGATTCTTTGATACCCAACTTGGTGCGCGAGGTATGGAAGATATTGGTAAACTCTTGCATTGTTTGGTCCCTTTCCTGCCGCAGTGTGGTCCATCTTGTATATAAGTTGTCATAACTTCCAACATGGTAGTATTGTTCCTTAATAAATTTCGTGAAAGAACCCCAAGTGGGTGCCGCTACAAATAATGTAGATTCCTTTGTTTCCTTTTGCCCACATAAAGTCTCCCACCAATCTTTGACACGAGGGACGAACTTTAGGAGTGCAAATGTAATATTTTCTCTATCGAAAAAGTTATGGACAGAAAAATACCCTTCTAGAAGGTTTAACCATTTGCCTAAAACATCCACATCTATTTGACCTTCAAATATAGGAATGTCAAAATTGATTTGTACCTTCAAGGGAGTGACACCTCCGCTTGAGGAAGATGTGTCACCTATTGGAAGTCGTTGAATGATTTGTGCAAAACTATCCATCATCTCGTTCCTATGCTGCGTGAGGGTTTCCTTGAGCAACAATTTAAAGGGATATCCTGCCCCATCATCTCTCTTTTCTTCCCTCATGGACGATCGTCGGGTTTGGCGAGGCCAATCTTGCAAAAGCTCAACTGGTTTGAGTCCCAACTGCTTATACCTTGACCTCGTTGGGGACATGCACAAATAAACAAATGAAGACCATACCGCTATGATACCACTGATCCAGATTTATGAGCGGAATGAAATGAAAGATAGGTCTATAACATTAACATAGATATACAGAGAACAATAACTGAGATAAATGAAACTTAACTTCTATTCAATAAAGAAATATGTTGAAACTGTAAAATGCAGAATGAAACAATGTTGCTCGAATGGTGGTAGCTAATCTCTAAGAAGAGATGTGGTGGCTATGCACATTCACCTAAGCACATTATAATGAGGCTTCCAAGTCTTTTTAGCATCAAGAAGTAATAAAAAAACCATATACATCCAAAAACGCCAAAAGTCATGTGGGCTGCGATGGGGTAAGTTGGTACTTTAACTTCTAGGGGTCGTCATTTTTCCATATGATCTTTGTTTTAGGTGCACAATAGCCCATTGGAAAGGTCTATCCGAGGACTACACATGTTGTCGTCACACTTTGACTTCGTTTACAATATGACTATGGGGAGCCCAAAAAAATGTTGTGTAGGGCCTCAAAACGACCCCAAAAGTTTAGGGCTCGAAAAGCTAGAAAAAAACTGCCAAGATGAAAATTGTACATTAGCCAATTGGAAGAGGTGGATGGCCACCGATATCCACCTGGATCAGTTGGGAAAGGTTCCCACATTTCTTGGCATTTTGTACTTGGTTTGGCATTGAATAGATAAATAAAATCCTCCTTCTCTTGCCTTATTTTATATGTTTGTGGAATGTATGCAAATTGTTTGTTAAAAGTCCTCAATACTATTAGCTAGCATATTGTTTGTCAAAACTCCTGAATCAAACAAAACATAAAAACAACAGCAGTAATGTGTTTGACAAAAGTCACCAATCAACATTAAACTACTAAACATACCAACAACAAGTTGTATGGCAATAGGGGCCAAACCGACAACCATAAAAGACCATTTTGTTATCCCAAGTGTTTGAGAAAGGTGTTGTACCAACCAATAGTAAAAATGAATTTAAAAATGGTTTTTGAGGGAGTCAGAAAATTGTTCGGCAAATTTTTTGAACCACACATCCTCTAAATTATTACAGCAGCAAGCCCATATTTATTTCAGCCCTAAGAGGGGCTATTAAATCTAAAAATTACATCAACAAATCAGAAATATTTCAGCCAACAAGTAAAGGGGAATATTACATTGGTAGTTGGGTGTGTTAGCAAAGTGTTTAATGAAAGTTTTGAACCAAAAAATCATCCAAACAAATCAAAAAAATAGAAAATGAAATTAGTAGTAAGGCAAGGGATATTTTAGTGGTATTAGATCATGTTTTCCTCCCAGCCCGAGGGGTAAACCATGGAGGATATTTTCGGATTGTTTTGGTACATTCAAAGGCTTAGAAAGATGGAAACAGATCAGGAATTCATGGAATAATTTTTACAAGCCTATCAAGAATATCAGAATAATCTAACAAGATTGTTAGAGCCTCCAGAGTGGTTGAATCCATACTTATCAGTTGGGAAAAAGAAGAAGAAGAAGGGATGAAAATTTGAAGTATCTGGTGAAGCAAAGACCTCACTTCATGATGAAATTTCTACAGAACCACAAGTTGACTTTTTTGATGTGCATGATGAAGGTGTGTGCAATGAAGTTGACAAAACAACAATTTTTGATACATCATTAGAGCTATCCTACGAGGCTAGTGTCTGCAGCACATATGATGGACATGTTGATAGCACATATGATGCAATTTTCCAATTAGCCGATGTTGAGGATTCAACATCTTAGTTTAGTAGTGACGCTTATGAGGATTCAACATCTTACTTTAGTAGTGACGCTTATGAGGATTCATGTGTGTTAGCACCCAAATACGATGACGATTTGGTGTTGGATGATTTGCTTTTGGATGCTAATATAAATTCTAGGGAGTTATGCATGAGGGATGATGAAGAGGAAGTTGGGAAGCTTATACATGAGCTTCATATGGAGTTGAGTTTGGCACATTCTTCATCATTTCAGTCATGTATGGCAGTTATGACACATGAGGATGTTATTGGTACTAATGATTTGATGGAGGAGCTTCTTGTGATGATCGAGCACCAGGAGCATTCATATTTTCTTGGGCTTGATGAGAGGTATGGCTTAGAGATTTCTGATTATACACATAGTTTGCATCTTGGAGATCATGAGCCACTTCTTTTGAGGAGTACATTGACGACTCAAGTCATAATTGTAGATGGGGGAGTTAAGCATATACCTTGTGGACCAACCATTAGGGAGGTATATGCACCCACTTATTGTGGCAATGGATATATTGAGGACGTGGACACATCAGTATGGGATTGTGGGGTGATTCATTTAGAGAGACTCATAGATGATTTTAGGAGCTAAATTCCACCAATGGGCTAATTTTCCATGGTTTTTCCCAAAAAAGTATTTGCCAATTTCCATTTTTTCTAAAAATGATTCGCCCAAATTCCATAGAATAAAATCATTTTACCTTAGAATTCGCTAAAATTTTATAGAAGCTATATAAAATCCTTAAAAAATTGAATATTTTTACAAAATTATTGCCAAACATTTTACATTTTGCATATTAAGGACTGGTAAGATTATCCCGTGTTTCTACATTTTAATATAAATTTTCATCCTTAAAATCATCCTTGGTCAGAGACTTCTTGACAGGGACTTTGAGCATACCATGGAGTTTGGATTGTCCAGAGGCGAGGAGTTGATAGATGAGCTTCATTGAGAACATATTCCTCGAAGATTGATCTTCGATTGGGATATCACCAAACTACTTCTAGGTGTCATTATGGGCACTACGACTTCTTGGTCATGCCATTGGGGTTGACTAACACACTTGCCACCTTTCAATCTCGCATGAACCCCATTACATCGTAGCTATAGGGGTTTATGTTGGTGTTCTTTGAAGATCTCCTCATATATAGTGGGACATGGGAGGATCATTTGAGACAGACAGATGAGACATGAGGCATAATGGAGATCATATTCAGGCATGGGACATAGTACTCTCCAGATATTGATATTCAAGTAGGCTATCATCAAGACAGGGATAGAGAGCTTGGAATGATAGATGTTTTATATTATAGCCATGGGAGCAATGTGTAGGATGTACATACACATCAAGAGGAGATCCATGACACATTGAATTGGCTCATGATGATTTCAGTTGATTGGAAGTCCCACCTTCTGGTGGAATATTCCAAGGATTGGTTTGCATGCAAGTTGATGGATGGTCATATTCAGGATGACAAGTACAGAGTGGCAGATGATATCATCTACTAGAAATCTATCATATACTTAGTCCTTGAGTCCACACTTAGGGAATAGATCATGAGGGTTATACATGATACACCCTTGGCAAGGCATCTTGGGTACATCCAAACTTACCAACAGATAAGAGAGACGTTCTCATGGAAGGGCCCCGAGGACGATGTCTAGAGACATGTGAGGGAGTACATGACTTGTTAATAGAACGAGTTAGAGCATACCTATCCAACATGATTATGGAAATCTACACTCATTTCACGATAGAGGTGGGAAAGAGTGTTGACATATTTCAACACAGGTCTACCGGAGGTGCATAACAGGGACTACATTTCAAGGAGTTCATCAGAGTATGAGGCGCCACAGTTAGAAAAGTGGTTCTTTATGGAGGCTTTTAGGCTCCATAGGTTGCCCGAGTACATTGACCATGATCGGGACAACACAACTCTCATGACATTTTAGAAGGAGTTGTACAGATTAACTGGCACAAAGTTGATCAGCGTAGCACAATTGCAATCAGTTGATATGAGACATAGTGGACTTCTAGTTTGCATGTTGGTTCCAGAAACTCATATGATTGGTCCATTTCATTTTTGGATCACTTCGAGAGGATATGATGGGGTGCATGCTATATGACAGGATGTATTTTCTTTGTCGATACCCAGGATCAGGTATGACAGTGGACTTGCAGACTTTGATTCCACTGAGGCGCATCTACAGGATATGATCCATAGTAGTGGGGTCAGGTCTTGTAGGCATTACAACTTAGGTTTCTAGGAGTGGAGGCTACAATTTGGGCATGATGGGAAGACATTTATGATCAGAGTGGCGCAACATCAACATGGTGGTTCCTTTTTTAGACTAGTTTGGAACCTTGGGATTACATTGTGTGGCAGATGAACAACTGATAGAGATGGGACAGCCAATCCTTACTCTCGGGAGTTTTTTATTATGGTGCATTGGTTTGGTTACCTAGAAGAACCATTCTCTGAGAGGTTGATTGATATTTTGCAGTACATGATTTCTCTACCTATCGGTAGTATTCATGTGGTTTCTTGTGTTAGTACCTTGCAGAACAATGCTTTGAGTAGAGGGTGCTTCACATCTTCCAAGTTGGTTTGGGACCTTGAGATCATTCTCAATTTCCGTTTGTTCATCTTATTGATCGTAGGGTTTTGATGGCATCGCTTCAGGACAAACAATCTTTGGGAAGGGAGGACTGTGATGTCCCCATTTTCAGTTTCCCTTGCTCTATAGTTGGAGATGACCTTATGGGTTTATGTTAGCCTAAATAGAGGGGTAATGTGAGGTTAACAATGAGCTCATGTGGTTTAGAGGAGTTATATGATACTTTCATAGGTCCGCTTATCATCTTTCATATTTTGATTCCATTTCATTTCGACCATTTCCGTAATTTGGGAGTATTATTGAGGATTATTTAATGGATTTCACTAAGGTTGTCATTTTAATAAATTATTCAAGAGGGACATCTTAGTGTAATAGCTTGTTGGAACCAGGAGGAAAAGCTCTAAATGTTGAGATGATGAAAAAGTGACTTCGAGTGCCCATAAATGCTTTAAAGTCAAATAAATCATTTTTTGGAGTAAAAAGCCTTAATAAATTAATAAAGTGATTTTAGAAGAAATACTAAAGATAAATTAAAAAGTCACTTGAGGGGAAAAAAGGAAAAGGGGGTGTAAAAGTACAATGAGAGCTCATTTGTCACATTATGTATGATTGATAATTTTACCTATTGGTTTGGAGAGATCTTGGAGCCTTTGGGGTTTGGAGGAAACCCTTGTTTGATTGGTTTTGGTGGTGAGACTATCCACCATAGCTAATCCAGTTTGGGTGGTGAGAGATTCCACCTTAGCCATTGGTGGGGAGATCATCTAGGTCTTCCATTTGGATATATTGTTACAAAGATTGTTTTGTTGGCTTCAGTTGGGGTTTGGGAACCATAGCTTCTTGGAGAGGGTGCATCACTTGGAACTACTTGGTACTCTTCTTGAGGTGGACACACGATTGACATTGCTTGGCCATTATATTGTAGAAGGGTACATTGTTGGCATAAGATTGGCATTTCTTGGAGAGGGCCACACTTTGACACTTGTGGCATTATGTTGGAGAGGGCACACTTGGCACTCATTTGGCATTAGAGAGGAGCACTTGCTTTGCTTCTACATTCATTTGGAGAAGGGCACAATCATTAGGTGGTTTCTATTATATTGGGGAAGGCACCTTTGTTGCTTGGCATCATTTACATTTGGTGTGGGGTGCGTTGGGATTGCAGAGCTATTTTTTAGGAGGCACATATATATTGTGGAGCTACAACCAACATCTTGAGGGTGCACTTATCATTGGATCTATATTCTATCTTGGTACCATCTATATCTTATATAAGGATCATCCTTGTTGGGTAAGGTGCCATCATTTCTTGGCATTTTGTACTTGGTTTGGCATTGAATGAATAAATAAAATCCTCCTTCTCTTACCTTGTTTTATATGTTCATGGAATGTATGCAAACTGTTTGTTAAAAGTCCTAAACATTGTTTGATAGCAAACTGTTTGTCAAAACTCTTGAATCAAAACAAAGCATAAAACCAACAACAATAAGGTGTTTGACAAAAGTCACCAATCAATAGTAAACTACTAAACATACTAGCAACAAATTGTATGGCAAAAGGGGCCAAACTTATAGCCATAAAAGACCGTTTTGGCAGCCCAAGTGTTTGACAAAGGTGTTGTACCGACCAACATTAAAAAGGAGGACTTTAACAATGGTTTTTGAGGGAGTTAGCAAGTTGTTCAACAAATGTTTTGAACCACATATCCTCTAAATTATTACAGCAGCAAACCCATATTTATTTCAACCATTAGAGGGGTTATCGAATCTAAAAACTACATCAACGAGTCAAAAATATTTCAGCCAACAAGTAAAGGAGAATATTACATTGGTAGTTGGGTGTATTAGCAAAGTGTTTGACGAAAGTTTTGAACCCAAAAATCACCCAAACAAATCATCAAAACAAAAAATTAAATTAGCAGTAAGGCAAGGGATATTTCAACACAACTAGTCATTTTTGTTGCAACATACATATAACAGATGGAGATGAAGTTCTATATATGTTCTAGTGGTTAAGAACACATGTATTCCCCTGGGAGGTCACGGGTTCAAATACGAAGGGGGGTAGCGTATGTACACCTTCCTAGCATTGGGAAGTTAAATTGTTGCATGGATGGGGTCACTTATCCCACAAACAAGGGGGTTTCTTACATTAATTTGGCATATGGTTAAGTTGTGACCTTAAAATTAGTTATTATTATTATTGGAGGAAAGAGTGAATAGAGTGAGCAACATTTGATAAGTGACAATTTTCACAGTTTGCTCACATTTCTCTCTTTGTGACTTGATAACAGGTGGATACAAAATGTATTTTTTGGCATATCCTTGTGGCCTCTCACATTGTGAGATTAACATGTCACACAAACATGTGAAAAAATCTAAGATTATATGACGACGCATTACAAGCTGGGGTGTTGTAGAATATTGAGATGTATAAAATTTTAAAGAAGTATAGAAAAATCATTCACTTCATTGTAAAAAGGCAATTTATATTTATAGATTTGCAATTTAGTTGTTTTAAAGGAGTTGTCTAATTTGTAGCAAATTTCCCTCTAGTTGTCAGATTTTGTAGCAAACTTTCATCTAGTTATCGGAGTTGGTGATACAGGGAGTTAGAGTTTCCTTCAATTCAGAACTCTGATAAAGTTTTCACTAATCAAGTTTGATTTAGAATTGGGCAAAATCTCTAAGGATGTTGTTCCAACAATACAAGAAACTTGGATCATGTTGAAACTCTACTCATGCGTGAAATTTTTGTTTGATTCTTATCAGATTTATGGCCATAAAGATGGTCCTTTTTCTACAAGATTAGCTTATTCTCTTTTTAAGCAATAATTTGAACTTATTTGACTAATAAGTCATTTTAATGTTTCAATATAATTTTGTGAATATTCAATATTTGCCTAGCTAATTTGGAACATGTCATATTTTCACTTCATTAATGTTACATAGCATGAGTATCTTTGATACAATTCTATGTACAGAGGACTTTTGACTAACATCAAAGGATCGAGGATAATGCCCTATGTGTATCATCTATGACTTCTACCTTAGATGGACTCTATACATTTTTGCCCAACCTACAATCCTCAAAGTCATATTCCACGTGTCTAATGCACTTAGAGCTCATGTGGATAATGTTTTATGGATGCACATGTTATATGGATCAACGAAGCATCCTAGATCAACTCCAGGACGATGGAAAGACAAATCTTCAAAGTTCAAAGTCATGGAGAATTTACTTGAGTAGGTAAATATGTTTATATATCTTGCCTCTCTTTATAGTTTTTCCAATGCCTTTTCTCACTATTTGATCTAATTTTCTATCAATCCATTAAAACAAATGCATCAATTTTCTCAACTCCTCTTACATCTTGAATATTTTCCTTAAACAACCAGTATATGGCAAATGCTAGAATGCTAAATCAAAATTATATTATTTAACAAAACCCATTGGAATTTGAAATGAAAACATCTAAATGTCTCGCAATTTTCAACTCGGTGAACCTTGATTAATTTACATCCACACATAGTTACTATGGTCTTCACAAGTAAAGTTCTATATAGAAATGGGGTTTCAAATGCTAGAAACAACTTGCTAGATTGATAGTTCAAATTTATTTCTCAAGTTTGAATTTATCACAACGATCTCAAGCACATCTACACTAGCTCCCGAGATGTTTTGAAGAGAAGGGAATAATGCGTGAGTTAGAATGAGCAGGTGTGGTGTGTGTTTTGTTATTAGTAGCTTGTGTTATAGGTGCTTCCTCCTTGCAGGTTGGAAAATGAGTGGTGTCGTGTAGAGTAAGGGAGCAAGCAATGTTGGTGTTGTTTTGGAAGTATATTACAACAAATAGAGTGAATGTGTGTGGTGAGACTAAGTGGAAACAATGGAAGAGGATCTTGTGCATGTCTCTAACCCCATGCTAGATGATGTGGCAATCCAGTTCAGGATCAATCAATGGACTATTTATGAGATACGTGTTGACCTCTCAATTTCCAAAGAAAAATATATTTTACATATTGATATCGGTTTTGTGTTTGGAATATATGTTTTTAATCCTTTATATATAATGGATTTTAAGTTATTGTCGTTATATAATAATAATAATATAATTTTAAGGTCATGGCTTAGCCAAACACCGAATTAATGTATGAACTTCTTGTCTGAGGGACAAGGGACTCCCTCCACACAACAGTTTGACTACTGAGGTCTACAAATGTGTGCATACCTTACCCCCTTTCAAATTTGAACCCGTGACCTTTTAGGAGAAAACGCATGTGCTTAACCAGTAAGCCCACTCAAGCATATAAGTTCTCTCTCACTAATTAAAGAGCCACTACAATGGTTTATAATTTCTCCATGCTTATTAAAGAACCACATTTTCATAAGAGATTGAAATTTAAGTGTAATGTACCCCAAATTTCCCAAACAATTTATTTTTTTTGTTAGGGGACATTAAAGTTCCTTAACTCTTCAACATTTGTTTGTGACACAGAGATGATCCATTAGACATATCTTTATTACTTATTATATGCATAGCAGAGTTGTCGTCGTTATTGTATTAGAGTCATACACTTATTGTAATTAAGAAAGTTGTGACTAGGGCTATCCTAGCCCTTAGCATAACTACCATAACTATGTCAAGTCATGTTATCTAAAATACAACGCGTAATAGACTATAGAATTTAAACTGCCATATGGTCTATCCATAACGTTAACACTAACCATAACGATATACATCGTTTACCCTACAGACTATCGTGTGGATACCATAACGCTGCCAATATATATATATATATATATATATATATATATTGTTTACCATATAATCTATCGCATGGATACTATACACTAACACTATCCATAACATAAATATATCGTTTAACATATAACACTAACCCTATCCATAGCATTGCATACGTTTAACATACAACCTATTATATGGATACTTTATCCCATATGACTTTAGCCTAAACGATACACCTATCGTTTAACGTGCAGACTATTATAAGATTACCAAAACACTAGCAATATTCCCAACGATATACCTATTGTTTAACATAAGGACTAATATGTTGGAACCATAACGACGTATGCCTCATAGTGTAGCGAGCATATAGCAATACACAATGTATTGTTTGTAACCCTACCCAACTAGAAACACGACTCAACAATAAATTGGTTTGAATCCGTTTTAATGGCGGATGTCAGGTCAGGTTCTGTAGGCATTTATCCTAAGGGTGTTCCATTAATGGGGAGACCTGAATCGTACCTCCCAGACTTGACACTTAGGAAACCACATCCAATGTAGGCTTGCCATCTCCACGGTTTCACATGGCAGAGGTATTGGCGCGTACCTACTACGTTACTCCTCTAACGAGGCCCTCGAGGTAACAATCATTCATTGTTTTCCCTCTTTGGTCTTGTAACATTTTGTCTTTGTGTTGTATGAGAAATCATGCTTTGTGTTGTATGCTAACATTTGCCCCTGCTCCGTATGGCCGACGACTTGCAAAGCTCGGCCCTGGTAAAAGATGGGAGGAGGCAACGCACCTCTGTTTCTTCTATGCACAAGGTGAGTAAAAGACTTTGTTGCTTATGTTCTCTATATTTCGTGAATGAATCCTTTGTTTTGATGGAATGTAGAAAATAAAAGAGAGGTCTATGGACAAACTCCCCATTTTTTCGCTCTCTATTGAGGATTACATTATATTATCATTGCGCCTCCGTAAGCATTTTCCTTCGGGATTCCTCTGTGTTTAAGGTTTCGGGACTGGAGGGTTATTGCGTTTACCTCAGTTGGTTGTTGTTATTCTACCCCATATTCGTTACGGTTCTTTCGTGGCCCAAAATTTTTTAAAGGTTGAACCCTGGTCTGTCTCTTTTCGCCACTACCACCCTACTAAATATATGCTCTGGAACTTGTCCTAAGGACCCCTAAGACTTGCTACGCTGACTGCTATTATCCCAACTTGTCTATTGTCAAAACCGAGTCGGGGATTTTTGTAATTGCACTTTGTATTTTCATGGCAATATTAAACCTCTGTGGGGTGTCTAAAATTTACCCACTGTAAAATTATAAATAGCAGTATAAAATCCTCTATGGGAATTCGTAATTACGCTCTATGTAAAATATATTAACAGTCTATGGAAATCGTAATTTATGCTATGTGTATGCAAACAACGTTATTAACCCTCTGTAGGGATTTGTAATTGCGCTTTGTGTAATTATATTAACACTATGAGGAAGTCATAATTTACGCTCTGTGTATTTACATTACCACTCTGTGGAACTCATAATTTATACTCTGCGTAAATATATATAGCAGTCTTAATCCTTTGTAGGAATTTGTAGATTTACGCTCTGTGTAATTATATACTCTCTAGAAATTCATAGATTTACTTTATGTGCATATAATTAGCAATATAAACAAGGTTTTAATTGTTTGAATACACGGGTCGCATCTTATGCGTCTCTTATGAATATGTGAACACACACAGGACACATCTTATGCGCCTCATAAATTCCAATGAAATAATGTGAAAATACACAGGGTTCAGAGAAACTAAAAGTGTGCTTCCTGTTTGCTTAATCTATGCACAGTCTATATTCGATGTTGGTTATTTACTGTCGCTTTCTCTGTTTTATAAGTGAACTTTTATGCACGCTTAAAAGAAAATAATGATGGGGCCCTTTCTGTTTTGCGAGGGTACCCATCGGTCGATTATGGATCCACTCCTCCTCCTCCTGGATTGTGGATAGACTGTTGCACAAGAACAAGTAGCGATCTGGTTCATCGCTAGACTCAAGCTAAGTATTGTCCTTGATTGTTCTTAATGTTTAATTTCAATTAAAATGATAGCATTGTTTACTAAACCCTCGTCTTTCTCCTTTTGCAGGTTATATAAATTGAGGAAAGCGGATGACAGAAAACTCTCTCTCGAAAGGTATTCGATTTCTGATCTATGCACACATTACTTCGGTTACATACATATTTTATGCATACTTCTTAGACTCTGTTTACAATACGAGTGCTAGTGGAGTCTTTGGCCTATGGTACTCCAACTGTAATATTTGAACCATGATCAATTAAATGAAAAAGTTGACTTTGTAAGCTACTTTTAGTTCATCACTATGTTTCTATAGTAAACATGAATGTATTCGAACTATTATTCTTTCTATCTATTCTCTGTGGTTTTGTACAGATTCAAATAGTAATTCAACATGTATATAATTCAATGGTCAATAGGAACATAACAATAGTTCTATCATTCCTTTATGCATGAACCCATATATATGTATATATATATATATATAACCATATTTAATGACCAATAGGACATACAATAGTTCTATCATTTCTTTTTGCATGAACACATATATATGTATATACAGTCATTTATATATGTATAACCATATTGGATGATTAATAGGAACATACAATAGTGTTGGACAACTGAGAGGGGGGGGTGAATCAATTGTCACTGTGCTTAAACAATTATGCCTATTTAAAACTCATTACAGACCTCTCAATGATAATCACAGTAATGCAGGGAAGTAAGCATTGTAACATTCAACATCATTCATACATATGAGATATACAGAGACAGATATTTCCTGAGGAAACCCATAAAGGGTAAAAACCTCTTTTTCTTTATATGATAAGTAATCTTTACATTCTTTACATTATCATACATATGAGCTCCAACTCATTTCCAGGCTACAACCTCTGTTTTTCAAGCTGCAACTTGTTGATAGCACCAACTCTTTGTTTTCTCTAGCACCCACTAGAAGGAAGCACCAACTCCCTGGTTTCTCTAGCACCAACTAGAAGGAAGC
>JZKD02S1678628.1:1074568-1096071 GCA_000966675.3 Picea glauca | reverse complement strand
TTCTCTAGCACCAACTAGAAGGAAGCTACAACTCCCTGGTTTCTCTAGCACCAACTAGAAGGAAGCACCAACTCCCTAGTTTCTCTAGCACCAACTAGAAGGAAGCTACAACTCCATGTGTTCAAGCACCCACTTGAACCTCTAAGGACACCAGTCCTCCCTAGCACCTCCCTTCCACCCTAGATTATGAAAATGAAATACTGAAACTTATTACAGTGATATAGTGTTCAATAACAACTTACCAGTCTCATCACTGTTCTACAAGATTTTGCAACTCAGTCTTCCTCACTGTCTTCCTGCATGCATCTGCTGCCCATTCTGTTCTTCTACCTTTTGTGCTCTGTGTGCCATTCCCATTCAATGCACTTTTTGTTTCCTGTCCATTTCAGCTGTTGCACCACCCCTTTACTTCTTCACACATGCATTACTTCACCTCTACAACAACAACCTCATCACTTCTCTGTCTCGTGTACATATAGCTTCTGTACACCTTGTGCATGCAATGTACACCATGCCTTTGCCTGCTCACACTGTGTGTATATCTTCCACATGTTGAGTGCTCTATTTGATCATCATGGTAACCCTTCAGCTTTTCTGGTGGTTTGCCCACGCGTTCAACATCACTAGATGTCATGCTGAGATTCCTCAGCCTCTCTGGCAGTCGAGACTCTTCGTCTTCTCTGGCATAGTCAAGCTTATACTTTCTGCTTCAATTACAAACTTCAATGCTCATCCACTTGTCAGTTGCCTCCACGAATAATCTTTGTTCTACTAGATGATCTCTTGAGACTCTTCACCTCCTCTGTCAATCACCTCGAAGTGTCTTCGAGTCCTCTGGTAGAACTCATCACTGGTTTCTGGTAGGTTCATTGTGTCGTGCAACAGTATCCCTCCAATCACCTTTAGTTTCATCTGCACCGTTGAATGATCTTCATAAGCTTGCCTTTATTTCGTATTTCATCATTTCGGCTTTCCTGTGGCCAAGTGTCTCTCCGGTCCATGTCGCGATCTCCGAAACTCCGAAACAGAGCTTTTCTGCGCTAGCTCCTTCCTCTATATGACCATGGCCATGACCAAGCACTTGTTCATAAAGTGCTTTTCGAGATTTCATTTTTCGGCATTTCGGGACTCCTGATGTTGAGAGTCTCTAACTTCTCCATCTCCCGGTAACCGAAACCCCGGTCTCCAATACATCGAAGGGGGTCGGATCAATGGTCCACGATCTCTTCGAACCAACGGCTCAGATCATTTCATGATTTCGCAAGTCGTGATTTTCGCATTCCTGTGGTGAATGTTCTTGATGCTTCCAACTACCGATCCACGAAACTCCGAAATGGCGTGGGATCAACGGTCCCAATCAACCCTTGATCTGACAGCTCAGATCATTTCACGATTTCAGCATTCCTGTGGTATTGTTTCTTGCCTCTCCAAGTCACGATTTGCGAAACCCCGAAATGGAGTCTTTGACATGCTTTGATCTTCTACCACGTGTCCCTCTTGGATCAACGGTCAAGATTTTATCGAGACTTCGCAACTCCATGAGCCTTCGTTGTGCCTGATCAACGGTCCATATTTGGCCTCAATCTAATGGTTGAGATTATTTCATGATTTTGCATATCGCGAGTTCGAGAGGTGAAAGGCTGGAGCATTTCATACCTTTGACTTTCCAGTCAGGGAAATGCTAATCTATGTCCATGTGTCCTGCCCGTAGATGGATGGTACTCCTTCTTTCGGGATTTTGTATACCCGCTTCTCCTTGCACTTTAATGAACGTGCATGCTCTCCCTGATCCAACGATGGTCGGAACTTATGATCAGATCTGACGCCTGAGATCTGTCCTCCTCTTCTGTGTGTTCTTCTTGTCTACAATCAGATCTGACGATCCTCCTTCTTTCGGGAATTTAAATGGGATCCAACAATCATTGACACTTCTCATCCCGAGCTTAGGCACTACGATCGACTCTGCGCTAATTACTCCTGAGCTTACTTTGTTATTGTTTTTCATCAATGCTTACTTTGATCTTGTCATCAATGACCTGCCTACAATCCTTTGCACGTTTACTTCCATCTTTGCTGTTGTACTTGCCATCAATGACAAGCATTCACTGTCTGTAAAACATGTCAACAAATAGTTCTGCTATTTCTGTATGGATCAACACATGTATATATATATACCATCATCACATTTCAATTAAAACAATATAGTATCCTTGAACTATAATAAACCATCACATTCCTAACAAATAATAATCAAACATATTATTGACAAGGAATGCAAGTCAAGATACATATTTGAAACCTGATGCTGGAATACAAATGGAACAACCACGTTCCACCCAACCATAGAACAAAACAGCCAAATTCACTTGCCCTGTTAACCCCCTATCCTGACCATGAGTCCATAAGGGCAAACTGAATGATCCTCCTTGGCTACAATCACCATCCACAGATCAGAAATTCCTTTGCCTCATACTAACAGTGCTCATAACAAAAAATAGATTTCCTTTCTCCAACATACTAAGCAACGTCCTGCCTCCTCCACATGTTGTTTTTATATGCATCTTGTGCCTAGGTCTTTCCTTCCCTCCTTGGGAAATTCGTAGCTTTACAAACCCCTAATTTTTAGGGGCTGCTAGTGGTCAAATTCCACATTTGCCACTTGTTAAAATCAGCCCTGAGGCAACTCAAACCTATTCCCCACTCATGGAGTCATGGTCGGCTATTTTTAACCTGGTTGTTCCATTTGTCTTCCAGCATTTAATTTATAAAAAGTTTGTCTTTCACATGTGTCAAAATAAAAGAGGTTAGTTGGGCAAGTCAAATCTTTGCCCAACATTCATCAAATAATTAATTACAATAATAAAAATTCCGAATTCGGATTTGCCATAAATGACAAATAATTTCCAAATATGAATTTTCCAAAAACGGAAATTTATTCCAAAGTTCACTTAGGAATTAATATTCTAGAATTTTGGGGATATTACATCCTCTCCCCCTTAAGTACAACACAATCCTCAGTGTTCATTCCTCTGTCGAAATAGGGTTGGATAAGATTTCCGCAAATCTTCTTCCAATTCCCAAGTGGCCTCCTCAGGGCTAAAGTGCTTCCATTGCATTTTTACCTGGGTGATGGCTCTGTTTCGTAGTACTGTTTCTTTCCTATCCAGAATGCGTAGAGGAACTCGCCTTATGGTTCCACTTGCACCATGTTCCAATCAATGATGTGAGTAGGATCATGAATATACTTTTTTAATAAGGAAACTTGAAAAATATTATGAACTTTTAAGTTTGCAGGAAGTGCTAGTTGATACGCCACAGGTCCGATTCGAGTTAAAATCTCGAAGGGGCCACAAAACCTGGGCGCCAACTTTGAAAAATTTCCTAGCTTTACAGAGCGCCTCCTTGCTTTGACTTTCATATATACATGGTCCTCAATTTGAAATTCCTTGTGTCTCATTTTTAAATCAACGTAGCTTTTCTATCGGTCTTGGGCCTCCTTTAAATTCTGATGTACCCTTTTTACCATTTTCTCCATTTCCTGGAGAATTTTCGGTCCCATCATAAGCCTGTCAATTGGATTATCCCAACTAATCGGGGTTGTGCATTTCCTTTCGTATAATGCTTCGAAGGGACTCATCTTGGTTGATGTGGGAGGAGCAAATTCAACTAAGTGTAGGTACTCCTCCCACTTAGTTGGTTTCATTCTCACGAACATTCGTAACATGTCTTCCACAATCTGATTCGTTTGTTCGGTTTGTCCATCTATTTGTGGATGGTAGCTTGTGCTGAAATTCAGGTTAGTATCCAATCCTGCAAACAATTCTTCCAAAACTTTGACGTAAATTTGACATCTCTATTCGAGATCACCATCATAGGAATTCCATGCAATCTAAATATTTCTTTCATACAAATTTCAGCAATATTAATTTCTTTATAAGTAGATTTCACAGGTATAAAATGTGCAGATTTGCTAAGTTTATCAATCACTATCACAATCGAGTCATTTTGCTTTTGAGTCTTAGGCAAACCTATGATGAAGTCCAACGAGATATTCTCCCACTGCCATTCTGGTATAGGTAGAGGCTGTAGTAGATCAGCTGGATGTTGATGTTCAGCCTTTACCTGTTGACAATCTAAGCATTTAGATAAATATTCAGTTGTTTCACTCTTCATGTTAGACCAATAAAACAATTTTCTTAAGGTTGTTATCATTTTCTGGTATCCTGGCTGACCAAAATACGGCCTTTTGTGCAATTCGTCAAGAATTGTTGATTTTAATTCAGCAGAATTAGGTACGTACAACCTGTTTTTGAACCTTAGCAATCCATTTTTATCTAAACTCAGATCTGTTTTGTTCAATTTTCTGCATTTTCTTGTAATTCTGTTATTGTTTTGATGTAATTTTCGTCATTACAACTTGCAGATTTTATTCTTTGTTCGATATCATTTTCTGCTTTGCTAACACTTATCTCAAAGAGTCCATTAGTCCTTCGACTTAGGGCATCTACAAATTTGTTTTCTTTGCCTTTGATGTGTCTTACTTTGAAATTGAATTCACTTAAAAAGGCTAGCCATTTCGCTTGCCTTGCTTTGAGATCTGGTTGACTGAATAAAAACTTTACACCATTGTTGTCGGTTAGTAGCAGAAAATTTCTCCCAACTAAATAATGTCGCCACATTTTCAACGCATGAATTACGACTGCTAATTCCAAATCATGTGTAATGTAATTCCATTCATGTTCTTTCAGTTTACGTGATTCGTAACAGATGACGTGTCCCTTGTGTGTTAGGACAGCTCCCAAGCCCTCTTTGCTTGCAACTACACAAACTGTAAAGTCTTTATCAGGATCCGCTACCCTTAGAATAGGTGTTGTTGTTAGACAACTGAGGGGGGGTGAATCAGTTGTTACTGTGCTTAAACAATCATGCCCATTTTAAACTCATTACAGAACAATCAATGATGATCACAATAATTCAGAGAAGTAAGCAATAGAGTATTCAACATCAATCACACACGTGAAGTATACAGAAACAATTATTCTTGAGGAAACCCATAAAGGGAGAAAACCTCTTCTTCTTCAAATGATAGGCAGTCTTTTTATGTTCTGTACATCATCTATCTTTGAGCACCAACTCAATGTGAGGCTACCACCTCCGTTTTACAAGATGCAACTCTCTGAGAGCACCAACTCTCTGGTTTCTCTAGCACCCACTAGAAGGAAGCACCAACTCCCCGAGTGTTCCAGCACCAACTTCCAGTCACATAGGCACCAACCTGTACAACGGAGAAAAATAGTTCTCCCTTGCACCACCCTACCACCCTAGTTTTTCTGGTTGCAACAAGATGGAAGCTACAACTCCCGATGTTCAAGCACCCACTTGAAACTATGAGGACAACAGTCCTCCCTAGCACCACCCTACCACCCTGAGATATAAATCTTTGCTTTCTGGAATTTATTACAGTGATACAGTATTTATCAATGGCTTATTATTCTCATCATTATTCGGCTACACTACTCTGCTCTGCCTGCATCAGTGTGTTCCTGCTCACATCTTCTTGCGCTTAAGTTCTCGTATAGTCTGTTGTTTTCACCATTTATGCTCTGTCCAACTTATGTTCTTCATCTCTGCATTTTTCATGCTATGTTCCCACTGTCTCCTTAATCACATACAATTCAACTTGTTTTACCGAGAAACAACAACCTCTCTTTATCATGACATTTTTCTTTTATTCCTGCTCTCATCATCCATTACACTGTGCATCTCCAACGCTCAAGTTGGGAATCTAAAAAACGCTCAGAAATCATGATTCCAACGCTCAGGAACACTGATTCAACCGCTTAGGAACAATAATTCAGTTAGTGTAACTGAATCACAATTGATAAAGAAATCATGAGATGAAACAACAACCCTTCGATCAGATTATGTTTGATCAGGGTTGTTGGATTATACACACAGAGGCCTTTTTGACTTTTCAATGTGTAACCTCTGATGTGGAGCCTAGTAGCGCTAGCTCCTTCCCCTATTTTCTGTTGATGTGATCTTGGGTGATGGTCTCACACGACCACGTGATTGCGAGCGCGAGGTCTTTTCTCATTAGCCCTATGTCGCATGTGACCTCGGGCTACGTCCTTGCGTAAGCGAACGATTGCGGGCGCGTCCAAGAGTGGTTTGGGATCAACCACTTTTCTCCCCGCAATCCACGTCCAGCTGCCAAGTACCCTTTCTCCAAAACCATGGTTTCAATTGTGGCATGCCCCTAACTTTTTAAAGTTCGCACACCTTCAATCCCTGGAATGCGACGGGACCGTCGATCTCACGATCTTGACGGTGCTCCTGAACTGACGGATCAGATCTAACCTTCTTAAATCAACATCTGTGATCTATTTTGTGATTCGGGCTCCGGGAGTTTCAAATCTCAAACCTTGCTTTCCTCCGTACGTCAATCTTCTGGAGTTGACAATCTACTGATGCGTGTCCCTCTGGGATCAACAGTCGAGATCTCCTTCGGGTCTCCGGACTTCTGAGATTTTGAATCTCAACTTCTCATTTCTTCTGACTGGATATCTTCTTAAATGAAAGATCTGCTGACATCTGTCCTCCTTAATCCAACGACTAACCTCCACTCTGGGACTTCGACCTTTTCAACTCTTTGGCACTTCGCTTTTCCATGAATGCTTTCACCCAGAGTCAACGATCTATTGACACGTACCCTCCTGCACGATCAACGATCATGAGTGACTTCGACACTTCGGGCTTTGGGAGTTTCAACTCCTATGCACTCGTTTCTCCCGTAGTGCTTTCACCCAAATGCATAATCTTCTGACACGTACCCCTCCTAGCGATCAACGACCAGGGTCTTCTTCAGGTCTTTGGTGTTCGGGACTTCGGGACTTTAGGCTAATCATTGCTTCATTCTCCTCCAAAGTGCTCACCTGCTGAATAATTCATAGGCGGTGGAGATTGCTTGGTGTCGGTTAGCAATTCCACTTACACTGTCCTGCCACTGAACTAGATCAACAGTTGAGAATGCACCCGAAGTGATCTTTAGATTGGACGACAGAGAGTGACTTCGGACCTTCATCCTTCAGGACTTTGGGACATTTGAAATTTGTTGGTGATGAAAATCCCGAAGTAAATCTCCCGGAGTGATGTAGCTTGCTTACGTCACTTGTTGAAATGGCATGAGCCAATTTCCTCTTGACACTTGTCATCATCTGATTATTCCATTTGTACTTGCTAACGTGGTATTCCACATATCCTTGCTGAGGTGGTTTGATGACGTGGGTGAGATGTGTAGGCAGTGTAGTGGAGTGTGATGTGTAACAGGTAGTGGATTGTGACGTTGGAGCGCGAAGGTGGTATGTATGAGTTGTTTGGTGGTTTACTCGGAGGGGGGTTAGGCGGTAAGTGGTAATGAGCGAGGGGGGTCCGAGTTGACAGGAAGGTGACACGTATGAGGGTCCCACATGAAAAATACCACCAACTCGAACCCCCCCCCCCACTGTTAAAGGCAGAAAGATTGGGGGGGTCCGATATGCCCTGTCGACCGTAGATCCAAGTGCCCGATTATCAATCGCTGAGATTGGCGCGCCCTTATTCTAACTTATCCTATCCTTCCACTTTAGAATAATCTGACGACTAAAATTTACTCTGGCTCTCTGGACTTCAGGGATTTCAAATCTCAAACGTTGCTCCCTGTTTATCCTATCGGTCACTTAATTTGATCCGACGGTCGTGAAGACTCTCGAAGTAGATCCACGATCAAGGATTTTGATCCGAATCATGTTTTTGTACTGCGCTTTCCCTTCTGAGCTTTGATCTCTATATATTGTTCGCTTCTCCTCCTGAGGTTATGCTTTTCCTGTTTTCCATTGTCGTTGTTTTTCTTGCCATCAATGACAAGCACACGCTTCCTGTAAAACATTCCAACAGTTGTAGTTAACAATCCTTTTAATTTATCAAAGTTGTCCTGACACTTTTGTGACCAAGTAAATATTATTCCCTTTTTTTGTAGGGATGTAATTGGATATGTGATCTTAGAAAATCATTCGATAAATCTTCGGTAATAACCGGTAATTCCCATGAAGGATCTGATGTCTGCTACATCCTTAGGGATAGGCCATTCCATAATGGTTTTATCTTTTCTGGATCAACTACAATACCGTCTTTGGATATCACGAGTCCTAGGTACTGTATCATTCTTTGGTAGAAGCCACACTTATCAAACTTCGCATACAACTTGTGTTTCCTTAAGGTCTGCAATACTATTTTTAGATGTTCTTCATGTTCTTCTTCCGTTTTCGAGTAAACTAAAATATCATCGATAAACACCAACACAAATTTATCTAGGTGTTGATTGAATATACTATTCATCAAACACATAAAGGTTGTTGGTGCATTAGTAAGACCAAACAAAATTACGACAAACTCATAGTGTCTGTAACATGTTCTAAATGTTGTTTTATTTGTATCTTCGTCTTTTATTCTTACTTGTTGATAACCAGACCTTAAATATAACTTAGAGAAGATCTTTGCTCCTCCCACTTGGTCAAACATGTCTTTAATTCTCGGAAAAGTATACTTATTCTTGATCGTCATCTTATTTAGTTGTCAATAGTCAATGCATAGTCTCGAAGTCCCACATTTCTTTTTAACGAAGAGAACCGGTGCTCCCCAAGGCGAGACACTTGGTCTAATATATTCTTTATCTAACAGTTCTTGCAGCTGAATTTTCAGCTCCGTTAACTCAGGTAAACTCATTCTATAAGGTGCCTTAGATATCGGGGCAGATCCAGGTAGTAGATCGATAGAGAAATCTATCTCTCTTCTTGGAGGTAGTTATGGTATTTCGTCCACAAATACATCTCTAAACCCATGTAGGACAGCAAAGACCTCTAAAGTGGGTTTGTTTTCCTTTTGTAACAGATTAGTTACTTGAACAACGTAAACTTGGCATTTGTTCATACATTTCTAAAACTGCATGGTTGATATTTGCCTAACCGAAACTGGTTTTCTAATCCCTTGTATCGTCCTAGCTGTGTTGTTTTCGTCTCTGTAAATAAGTGACTTTTCATAATTTTTTAAAATTACTTTATGTTTCTCTAACCAGTCCATTCTAATGATTATATCGTAAGATTCCAAAGGTAAAATGTTCAGATTTAACTTTGTACTTTGATCGTCTATCTTGAGTTCACATTCGAGAATAAAATCTGTTACTTTTCTCTTGGTACTTGTTGCTAATTATACTAACCAAGACTTAGCATGCTTTATTTTCTTGAGTTTGTTTAATTCAACTAAACCAGGAGTAACATAACTCATACTAGCTCCTGGGTCAATTATTATAGAAATGCGGTTATCATGAATTTTACCTTCAACCTCCACGATAGTGGATTTGATGATCAACTTTCCTTCCATCCACAACTGCATTAATTTTGTGCATGCTTTTGCCCATAACTCCTACTGTAGAAGCTTCTTGCAAGTTATGGACTATAGTTCTTGCTATGGAAATTAAGTGTGGATAGTTTCTCCTCAAGTGAGGTTCTCCACACTCCCAACACTTCAATGGTTCTTTGGGGTTGTCCCCAACTTTCTTGACTCCCAGGTTAATGGGTCTACCTCCCCCTTGAACACTCTGGGTGTTGGAATGATAGTCCTTCTTTTGGAAACCTTTTGCCATATTCTGGAAAGGGGCTGGTTGGAAGCCTTTCTTTCGCTGATTCATTATGTCTTATTTCTTGTCCTTCCATGCCTTGGGAATTTCTGACCTCTGTTTGTACTGATCATAGCACATCTGAGCCTTTCTAAACACTTCATTCAAGGTCTTGGGATTGTCAAATTCAATTCTGTCTTTTTACGACTGTGGCAAACAACTTAAGAATCGTTGTATATTTACTTTGTCTTCCTTGATGTATGGTACAAATTTCAATAGTTCTAGAAATTTATTTATCAGATCATCCATGGTCATTTGTCCGAGTCTTAGCTCGTAGAATTCCTTAGTCTTTCTTTCATAATAGATTTCTGACAAATATTGCTTCTTGAAATATTTCTTAAAATATGACCATTCCATCTGTTTCTCTTTCAATCCCTTAGCCAATTTCAGGGCTTGCCACCAAATACTTGCTTTTCCCTTCAAGTTGTAAATGATCATTCTGACTTTCATATTACTAGAGTAATTGTAAATCTGGAAGTATTTATTTATATCTAGTAGCCATGCTTCGACCTCTTCACCCGTCCTTGATTCTCCATCAAAGGTGGATTATTTTATTTTCTTGAAGTCACCTTCCAGGTGATCTACTTGTTTTCTTTTTCTTCCTGTAGCTATTTTGTTTCCTGCCATGTGTGTGTCTTCAAAAGTGTTGTTCTCATTTTATGTTTCATGACCAGAGTTTTTAGAGGACCTTTTGTTGACTTCTTCCTCTTTGTAATTGTCCTTTGGGCTCTTCTTTGTTACTATACTGCGTAGCAACATTTCATTTATTTCTAACTGGTCTTCCTGTGCCTTTGTCAACTTTTCGTTATCTGCTTTAAACACTTGTAATCCACGATGAGGTTCTTCATTGTTTCCAAAACCTGGGTGGCTAAAATTCCTTCTCTATTATGCTCAAGTTCCTTAGGAAGTCCTTGATTAGGATTCTCTTCAGGTCTGATTTCTTCTTCATTCTGTGCCGACATTATCACAACATACCAACAATTTTTCTGTTTGTAACAATAAACATATTTGTTAGTTTTTCTTTAACAGAAAATAAAAACTTAAAATAATTTGGCCTTACCCTGAGGTCCAAGTGTTGTAACCTTCAGCTTTGATACCATATGTAATGTACCCCAAATTTCCCAAAATATTTTTTTTTTGTTAGGGGACATTAAAGATCCTTGACTCTTCAACATTTGTTTGTGACACAGAGATAATCCATTAGACATATCTTTATTACTTTATTGTATGCATAGCAAAGTTGTCGTCGTTATTGGATTAGAGTCATACACTTATTGTAATTAAGAAAGTTGTGACTAGGGCTATCCTAGTCCTTAGCATAACTACCATAACTATGTCAAGTCATGCTATCTAAAATACAACACATAATAGACTATAGACTTTAAACTGTCATATCAATATATATAGTTTACCATTTAAACTAACGTATGGATACCATAACATTATCTCTATCCATATCAGCGTGTATATATATATATATATATATATATATATATATATATATATATATATATTGTTTACCATATAATCTAGCACATGGATACTATACACTAACATTATCCATAACATAAATATATCGTTTAACATATAACACTAACCCATTATATGGATACTTTAACCCTTATGACTTTAGCCTAAACGATAAACCTATCGTTTAACGTCCAGACTATTATAAGATTACCAAAATGCTAGCAATATTCCCAATGATATACCTATCGTTTAACATAAGGACTAATATGTTGGAACCATAACGACATATGCCCTTAACATAGTGTAGTGAGCATATACCAATACACAACGTATTGTTTGTAACCCTACCCAACTAGAAATATGACTCAACAATAAATTGGTTTGAATACGTTTTAATGGTAGATGTCAGGTCGGGTTCTGTAGGCATTTATCCTCTAGTTGTTCCATTAATGGGGAGACTTGACACTTACGAAACCGTTTCCAATGCAGGCTCGCCATCTCCACGGTTTCACATGGCAGAGGTATTGGTGTGTACCTACTGCGTTACTCCTCTAACGTGGCCCTCGAGGTAACACTTGTTCATTGTTTGCCCCCTTTGGTCTTGTAACATTTTGTCTCTGCACTGTATGCGAAATCGCCCTTTGCGCTGTATATTAACATTTTCCCCAGCTCTATATGGCCAACAACTTGGAAATCTCGGCCCTAGTAAAAGATGGGAGGAGGAAACGCACCTCTGGTTCTTCTATGCAAAAGGTGAGTAAAAGACTATGTTGCTTATGTTCTCTGTATTTCGTGAATGAATCCTTTGTTTTGATGCAATGTATAAAATAAAAGAGGGGTCCATGGACAAACTCCCCATTTTTTCGCTCTCTGTTGAGGATTACATTGTATTATCGTTGCGCCTCCATAATCGTTTTCCTCCGAGGTCCATTTGTGTTTAAGGTTTTGGGACTGGAGGGTTATTGTGTTTACCCCGATTGGTTGTTGTTATTCTACCCCATATTCGTTATGGTTCTTTCGTGCCCCGAAACGTTTTAAAGGTTGAACCTTGGTCTGTCTCTTTTCACCACTACCACCCCACTAAACCTATGCTCTGGAACTCGTCCTAAGGACCCTGAGACTTGCTACGTTGACTGCTATTATCCTGACTTATCTATTGTCAAAACCCCGTAGGGGATTTTCGTAATTGCACTCTGTATTTTCATGGCAATATTAAACCTTTGTGGGGAGTCCAAAATTTACCCACTGTAAAATTATAAATAGCAGTATAATACCCTCTATGGGAATTCATAATTACGCTTTGTGTAAAATATATTAACACTCTATGGAAATCGTAATTTATGCTATGTGTATGCAAATAACGTTATTAACCCTCTGTGGGGATTCATAATTATGCTCTGTGTAATTATATTAACACTCTGTGGAAGTCGTAATTTACGCTCTGTGTATTTACATTACCACTCTGTGGAACTCGTAATTTATACTCTGCGTAAATATATATAACAGTCTTAATCCTTTGTAGGAATTTGTAGATTTACGCTCTGTGTAATTATATACTCTGAGGAAATTCATAGATTTACTTTCCGTGCATATAATTAGCAATATAAACAAGGTTTTAATCGTTTGAGTACACGGGTCACATCTTATGTGTCTCTTATGAATATGTGAACACACACAGGACGCATCTTATGCGCCTCTTATATTTCAACGAAACAATGTGAAAATATACAGGGTTCAGAGAAAATAAAAGCGTGCTTCCTGTTTGCTTAATCTATGCACAATCTATATTCGATGTTGGTTATTTACTTTAACTTTCTCTATGATGCAGGGCATAGATTCTAAATTCTAGACTGAGACAGACCAAACCCAAAGGATTGGTCGTTTGCTAAGACCAAAATTTCTAAAACTGAGTGGCCGCGCAGGGCAAAAAACTTATGAAGTAAATTATCTGAAAACATAGAAAATAAGAAACCTGAGCCAGAAGGAATTATCCAATGGGTCGAGCCTTTGCCCCGACAAAGCCTGACGCACATGCATGGTGTCTCTACCGAGCTTATCTCTGTCTGAGATAGCATGCCTGAGGTCCTGCAGGAAAGTCATTAGGAGGTCCACATGGCCCCATCACTCTATTTCCTTGTGCTGCATCTCATTAATGGCGGTCTTGATGCCCTCGATTCCACACTTAAGGTCATCCAAGGACTCCTCGAGAGCATCCCTTTTTGCGCAGTGGGAGCAAGCTGAGGAGAGTTATGGGGGAATTGGGGAGTCAGAGGAGGAAGTGGGGGAGTCGGAGGAAGGAGCTGAAGGAAAGGGGGTAATGGAGGTGACAGAGGGTGGAGATGGAGGAGGAGGAGATGGAGGGTGGCCGGGGGGGTACAGACTAAACCTGGGAGCGAGGCCGAGGGATTTTCTGAGGCTATCGAACCATCCTACTTGACAAGCAAAGGGATTCAACGGTGGGAAAGATCGGGGGTGTTGTGTCGAGTAGGCAGAGCCAGAGTGGGAGCAACAATAGGCGTCGGGGTGGAAGCGAGCTCAGTTTATGGAGAAGATTCACACCCTCTCGTTGCCCTTCCTCTGGCCACATACGAGGCCGCTCCCCTCTTCGACTTGCCCCTGAGTCGAGGCATGGAAATGGCCACCTGAAACCAGATAGAGAGAACATGAGCAAAGTGAGAGTGGTTGCTCGACGAGTGCGAGACCAGACGGACGCAGTGATACTGCATAAACAATGGAGAGAAACTAGGTTTCGAGGGCCAGGAGGACTGTAGAAGCTCGAACCCGAGGAGAAGGACGACACCAAAATCTAGTGGAGGTCGAGGCCAAAGGCTTGAATGAGCCTTGGCACTCCATGACTCAGGCCTAAGACTGCCATGGAATAACGGGTGATGGGATTGTGACTTCGTCCAGCCCATCCCCATTAAAATTCCCATGAATTGAGTCGCCAAGTAATAACACTAAGCCGAAAGCGAGTGAAATTCGAGGAGCGACAACCAAGAGTTTAAAATCATGAGGTGATGGTAGAGGGAGGGTACGCCTGTGTTGGCTCTAGGTGGCAAGAGACCTGGCTAGGTGTCCTACCCTCTGGTTGGCCACCTGTAGAGTCCGTAGACACCCCATCCATGAGTTGGTCCTTGTTGTGAGCCATATTTCTGCAAGCGATCACGAAGGGGTCGGTTTGAGATGAGGATGGAGAGCAGGAGAAGTCTCCTTCCTGCAAGTCTACCCCACAGTTTGCCAACATATCTGCTGCTTGATTAGCTTTTCTTCAAATGTGGGAGGGAAGAATTACCCACTGAGGCTGGAGAATTGACTTAATTTTGATCAGCCCATTGATGAGTCTCCAACTTTGGGATATCATCTCTGGATCTGCACCATTTAGGAGGTGATAGAGGAGGTTTATGACTATTTGCGAATCACCTTCTACTATAAGGAGGGATAGGCCTTGTTCTTTGGCTGCTTGCAAACCTTTGAGCAGTCCCCATATTTCCGCTACATTGTTGGTGTTATGCCCCATATTCCGGTAGTGATGTGGAGGATCTTTCCTTTGCTGTTGCAAATGGCTGCTCCATATCCTATGGGTCCCAGATTCCCCTTGGAGGCTCCATCGAAATTTATTTTGTAGAAACCTCTTTACGGAGCCTCCTAGTGGGAAGGGTTGGTCTTAGGAATGAAACCCGAGGGGGACCGAAAGAGAGGGAGGGAGACTGAATTGCCAAAAATTGAGGATGAGATGCTCATTCGTTGGGCAGTTCAAGTCCTGATCCGTCTAGTGGTGCAAGTGGATTGTTTCCTTAATATTGGAGTGGATTTTAGACCAGACTTCTTGCCAATTTCGGGATGCAGATTTAAATATTCGGCGATTTCGTTCCTTCCAAATTTGCCAAAGGATGAAGCCAAGAAGAAGCTGCCAAATTCTATTGAGGATGGGAGACTGGAAAGTTTACTCTCCCCATCCCTTGATTGTTTCCTGGATACCTGTACGGTTCCTGTCTGTGGTTCTCATAATGTTAGCATTGTGATCCCGGATACATGAACTATAGGAGCAAAGATTGAGAAGATGATTTTGTGTCTCCTCCTCCGTACCACATAGGTGACACCAAGAAGGGCCTATGAAGCCTCTTTTCCTTAGGTTGTCTCAAGTAAGAATGTTATTGTGAGTCGTTAACCAAAGGAAGGTGCTAATTTTTGGCCATAGCTTTGCTCCCCAAATTTTTCCCCAAACCTCTTCTTTTAGTAGGGATCTATGTCCTACACTAAGGGAGTAAGCTTCTTGTATGTTGAAGGTGCCAGTGTTGGTGTGACCCCACCTGAGGATGTCCTCCCCTTATTGGCTAAATATTCTCCTTGAGTTGAGTTGATCCAGCAGTGGTTGAAGATTTATCTCATGGGGGATGTTCATATCTCCCTGAGTGTTTTTCCATTTGCACCAGGTATCTCTTGAGACTTCTGGAATCCAGAAGTCGACTACTTTATAGAGGCCTGCGTCTGTCATTAGGGGAATGAAAGAGCTTATAGTGGGATCTGTGTCCAGGGCCGGAAGTTGTTGACAGGAATTGCTCCAGAAGAGAGCAGAAGTCCCACCTTGCAATTTCGAAAAAGGGTGATCCATTATCAGTCCCTTGTTGAGCCTGGCTGCATTCCAAATAAGAGATCTTGGGCTCTGACCATTCTGTCTGATTAGATCCTTTTCCAGAGTGGTTGGGGTGTATTTTTTCCTCCAGAGGTCTTGTGGACTTTTTAACCATCTCCATCGAATTTTTGCACTGAGGACTTTATTGAGAAGAGATGGGTCTCTGAGACCGAGTCCCCCTGCGCTCTTCGGCCTACACACTTTTTGCCAATTGACCAGAGTCATTTTGCACCCCTCTTTGGTTCCTTGCCACAGGAAGCTCCTTTCAATATTTCTTTAGGTGCTAAGGATAAATTTTGGGGCAGCTAGTGCCAAGAAGACATAGATCGGGAGGGCTTGGAGGATAGATTTGAGGAGGATGAGGCGACCAGGTAGATTGAGGGAGCGGAAAGACCACGAGGAAATTTTTTTCCGGAAGCTGGAAAGCAGAATGTCCCAAGAGGTGTTTCTTAGTAGGTTATCAATCAAGGGAATGCTAAGGTATTTGGAGAGGAGGACGCTACGGGTAAACCCCAAGAGCTACGTAATGTGGCGTTGGATCTAGATGCGTGTATTGAAGAAGAAAATTTGGGATTTGGAGAGATTGACTTCCATGCTTGAAGCATCGCAGAAGAGGTTGATAACATAGCAGATGCGTAGAGCTTCTCAGACTGTGGGTACTCCCATGAGGAGTATATCATTCATGAACTGACTGTGCAAAATGAGGGGAGATATCCCATGGGGGGTGAGACCAGAGAGGGAGTGGTCAGTGATGGTTGCTTTAATGGCTCGACTCAGCCCTTTCGCCATTAAGATGAAGAGAAAGGGCGAAAGCGGATCCCCTTGCCTTATTCCTCTGGAGGGAGAGAAAGGTTTGAAGGGGACTCCATTGACTAGGATGGAGAAAAAGGTTGACAAGGTGAGATTGACTATCCAAGAGACCCACGAGGGATCAAAACCAAAGGTGAGAAGGGTTGATTTCATGTAGTTCCAACTTAATTTATCAAAGGCTTTAGAAAGATCCAATTTTAGAAGCATACCTGGAGACTTGGTCATATGAAGCGAGTGGATTACTTCGTGAGACAGGATGATGTTGTCCAATATATGTCTACCCTCCACATATCCCGATTTCTCTGGAGAGATGATGAACATTAGGATAGGTTTAAGGCACTTAGCGATGATCTTCGTGAGAAGCTTATAGATTACATTGCAGAGTGCAATGGGTCGGTAGTGAGAAGGGGAGGTGGCTTTGTTCTCTTTGGGAATGAGAGTGAGAAAGGTGGCGTTGAGGGCTTGAAGGAACTGCCCAGATTTTCTGGAATCCTCTATGATTTCCCAGACGTCTTCACGGATGATGTTCCAGCAGTGATGGAAGAAGTCTGAAGTAAACCCATCCGACCTAGGAGCTTTGTCGAGTGGGGTGTCCCTTCGGGCTTGATCAATTTCTTCTTGAGTGATAGGGCTCATCAATACCTTGTTCTAGTCTTTCGTGACCTCCTTAGGAATGTGCTCGAGGATAGAATCAATCGCAAGGGATTGATCTATGGGGGGTTCCGTAAGAAGGTTTTTGTAGTAGGAGAGTAATTCCTTTTCTATATCAGCATGTTATTGAATTTCCAGGCCTTGTTTCGAAACCAGGTGAGTGATGCGATTTGCGTGTCGGCGCTGGACCATTGATCTGTGGAAAAATTTGGTATTTTTTAATCCCTCTTTGAGCCATTGTATGAGAGATTTCTATCTCCATAGGATTTATTCTTGCACTCGTCTTTCATCTAACTAGATGTTGAGGAGAGATTCTTGCTCCTTTAGAGAATCAATGAGGCCTTGAGATCTTTGTTGATTGAGGATTTCCTGAGCATGGAAGATGTTGCCAAAAGTAGACTTATTCCAAGATTTCAATTGCTTCTTGAGATTTTTTAGCCTTTGTTGAAATCTGTACATAGGATTACCTGTTGGGATAACAACTTCTTTCCACCAGAGCTTTATGTTAGCTTGAAAATCTGGGTGTGTCAACCAGAATTTTTCAAATTAGAAAGGGTTCCTGCCTGGGGTGCCACTGATGTTTATCGATAAGAGAATCGGCCAGTGATAAGATCCTGGAATGTCAATCACAGTGGCATTGAAATCCAACACATCCATCATGATGGATTCTGAAATTAAGAAGCGGTCTAATCTACTGGAGACATGTTGTGTCCTCGAGCGTCTATTAGACCAGGTGTAGGGACCATTGTCTGTTTCTACATCAATGAGATTCAACAGACCGATGGTTCGGTGGAACTACTCACTGTCATTTGCAAGCCTGCGTGTGCCCCCCTTTTTTTCCTCCAAACCTGTTATCATATTGAAATCGCCCCCAAGGATCCATCGTTGGATGCCGATGTGATGGGTAATCCATTCTAAGTGGTGGAGGAAGGCTTCCTTGTCTCCTGGTCTTGTAGGTCCGTAGACATTCATGATGAAGCCGTGTTTGTTCGAACCAATAAGATAGAAGGAGGCTGTGATGGTCCAGTTGGAGGTAAAAAATCCTTCCATCATTATCATGACTGGGTTCTAGAGCACGACAAGCCCTCCCGCAGCCCCCTTTGCATCGATTTCGATAAGATTAGCTTGTTTCCAACATTTTTTAAGAATTTGTGAAGCTTCCTCTCCTGCGCATTTTGTTTCTTGCAAAAGAAGAATGTATGGTTGTTCCATCATTATCCTTTCTCGAAGCAATCCTTACTTGCTTCTTGTGTTGAGACCCCTTATATGTAATGTCCCTTTCCAAATAGGAGCTCCAGAGAGGAGGTCTAATGGTCTAAACCGCCCCATTAGACTATAGCCAGGGCCAAAGAGGGGTAAACAGGGTTACTAGAGGTCACTCCAGTCACAGGTGTTATATTCAGAAAGTGACATTGAGCTAAAAAGGGTTAAAAGTGCTTTTAAGTCATTATGAGCTAAAAATAGAAGTCAACAGTGAATAAGGGTTTCAGCAGTGATTTAGGGTTTTGGAAGTCAACAGTGAATTAGGGTTTCAGCATGATTTAGGGTTTTGGAAAGCTATAAAGGAAGGGTCAGCGACCTAATTCATCATTATGCAGATTATGACTTGTCATTGAGGAGAAGAGGCACATCTTAGGAGAGATAGTTCAGTGTATTCCAGAAGGAAGACACTAGTTGGTTGATTTCAGTGTTGAAAGACACACCCTAGTCACCGGGAAGATCATCCAGGTCTTCCATCATTCATCATTGATTCCACAGTGCTCCCATATTCTGGGTATTATCTTTTAGTTGCTTATTTGTATTCCAGCTAAGATCCTTTGTCTGTTGATCTAGTCGAGTATTATCAGTTTATTCAGCCGCATTCAACCATTTTGTAATTCACAACGATATCTTAATACAAACTTTGCAGTCCTTTGTCGCATTTATTATTTGTATGATCATTTATATGCTGTAAACCTTTGATCCTACACACACATTAGCAGTGTTTCCTAGACTAGCCAAGTTAGGAACATTACAGTGGTATCAGAGCTTTAGTCTTGTTGGCCTGTGACTAAAGACAATGAGTGCAGTAGAAGACCCAGAGGGCCGTGAACACGTAGGTGACGAATATGTCACGTACAACAGGCATCAGGAAAGAAGTCATAGACCTGATTTCCCCCCTTTTCCTCCTAGCTCAGAGGAAGAGGAAGAGGCACACAGAGAAGGAGAGAGAAGGGCAAAGCGTGAGGCTGAGCGCGAGGCTGAGAGGATGCTAGGAGACATATATGAGCGACCAGAGGGTAGTGGCAAGGCCCCCGTAGATCTAGAGGCAGCTTTCATGCAGGTTATCAATGATATGTTAGCTAATCAACGGACGATGTCTCAGTCCTTGGCACAGGTGGTTGATAGATTGGCTAGAGTGGGCACCCCAGATACACAAGTCCCGCATGCAGCACAGGGGAACTCAGGAGCAAGCAGTGGACCCCAGTCACCCTCTCGCACATACACCTCTGCGAGTAGAATTCCCAGACCCTTATTTCCCAGTTTCCAAAGGGCACCCCCGTTAGCAGCACCGCCACCAATAGCACAGAGGCCACCCACTCATGTAGACGAAATTGTAGAGTATAGGAGGGAGTACGCAGCATTGGGTCGTGACTTCCATCAGGACATGACCTTAATCGAGTACTGTGGACTCAGACTCAGGAACCACCCCAGAGAGCCACAGAGGGGAGGACCACAACAACAACAGGGGCATAACCTCAATTTCATCCGAAAAGTTGGAAAACTCACCATCCCTTCTTTCGACAAATCATCCAAATACACCGCCAGAGCTTGGGTACAGAAGCTAGACACGTATTACAAGCTCAACCAGATGACCGAGACAGAGGCCATCAGTTTCGCGACCTTACACTTGGAGGGTGAGACACACGAGTGGTGGTATCATGGACTGGTGACATTGGGTCACAATTGCATCACCTCCTATAGGGAGTTTACAGATAGGCTCATGGACAGGTTTGACAGGAAGGATCCCGAGATACACTTCAGGGATCTAGCCCAATTGAGACAAACTGGCACAACAGAGGCGTTCATCACAGAGTTTCAGTGGGTAGCCGTGGAAGTGACAGATATATCAGAGCCCAGGATGATCATGCTATTCACAGAAGGACTCATAGAGCCTTTGAGAGGATGGGTGAAGGCATATAGGCCTCCCACTTTGCAGGATGCCATCCTTTGCACTCGAGATTTGGCAGACTCAGTGCTAAAGACTAAAACTTTCTCCAAACCATTTGTGCCCTAGAGGGATCGAGATAGGAAGCCATTCCAGAGAGAATGGAAGGGCAAGGAGAAGTTGGATGATGAGACTAGGCAAGAGCTTATGAGGAAAAAGCTTTGCTTCAGCTGCAGAGATCCTTGGGTCCCAAGCCACAGGTGCATGGGCAAGGGAGAGATTCATTATATTGAGGTAGCAGTAGATAGCATGGATAGTGAGGAGGAGGAGCAGGACAGTGGATCCACTAGTTCAGAGGAGGAGTCAACACTAGCAGAGGAGAAGCCTCCCCGTAGACCACCAACACCGGTAGGAGCCCATCCTCCAATAGTCCCACAACCGCCAAAACAGGCTAACAGGAGGAAACCAGCAAAGGGAGGTGTCATAGAGACCCTTTCTGGTGTTCCCAGGTATGATACCCTCCGTATCAGAGGAATTATTCAGGGGCAATGGGCAATCGCCCTGATAGATGGTGGGGCCACCCACAACTTCATCGACGCTTCACTAGTATCGAGACGGGCACTTCAGACAGAGGAGTTTGAGGGTTTTGATGTTGCGGTAGCAGATGGCCACACAGTGGAGTGTCTAGACAGAGTTCCAAACTTAGAGATGAAGTTAGGCAACTACGCAGTGAGAGACACATTTTATGTGGTTGACCTATCAGACACAGATGTGGTGTTAGGAGTTTAGTGGATGACTACCTTGGGAAAAATCACTACCAACTACCAAACCTTGGAAATGGGATTCAAAGATCAGGATGGGAAGAAGGTTGTTCTAAGAGGTATGTCGACAAGAGCACCCAGGACAGTTTCAGCCAAGAGGATGGAGAGGATATTTAGACACGGGGAGGTAGTATATGCCGCAAAATGCTTGATCACTACTCAGAAGGATTCAGAAGGTCGACAACAATACCATACAGAGATCAAGAATTTATTGGGATGACATCAACAGGTCTTTGAGGCAATTCCACCAGGGAGACC
>JZKD02S1678628.1:1057941-1070925 GCA_000966675.3 Picea glauca | reverse complement strand
TCTTTTGGTTGGGTGCCTCCGACGTCCTGTGACTTGGGTGAAGTCGTCCTTAGTTTTGTCGGGATCCTCCAAATTGGATTTGCTGGGGTTATTTAAAGGACATTCGCGGAAGAGGTGTCCATGTTCATGACATTTCCGACAACGGAAGGGGATGTGCTCGTAGTCTAGGGTTTGGGACCATTCTTCATCCTGATAAATCTAATTTACTTCCTATAACAAAAAGAAGAGATGGTATTTCATCATGCCAACTTAACCCCATACTGAATTCATAAGAAAATAATTTATTTGTCGTGAATAAATGAATAAGAGGGTTGATATTGGGAGCAATATATGGCACCGAGGTTTCAACAATATGGAAAGCATTGAAATAACGTAAAATGAAAAATGACGGTTTGGTTTTCATAAGGGATCAATTCAAATTACCTCAAAGTAGTAATTTTGATCATTTTTGAACTAATAATAATATCGTTCACTCTGTCCAAGTTTCTTTAATTTTAGAAGTAGAAGTATTGTTAGAATCGAGGAATCAAGGATTACTTGAGTTTTTTTCGGGATAGAGACTTGTTTGCAAGGGAGTATAGTGTCTCTATTTCAATTGCTTTCTTTGGACCAAGATATTATATCAAGCACCTACGACAAATATGAAATTGCCACTTTAGATTATTAATCTCATTCAATCCAATATTTTTCAATTTATGGTTGAGTTGCACTACACCACATAAAATTATCTTGAAACATGATCCTTGATTTCCTTCTAATCCAATAATAACACTTGTAATTGATGCTATGTCTTAATTTTAATTAGAGAGCAAGACCCTTTATCAATTGTTCAAAATTGCTTATAAACCATCTTAAAAAACACTTATTCTATATTTAAATTAAAGCATTCCACCCTCCAGAGGTGTGTTATTTATTTACCAATAAAGTTTGGTATTAGTGGGAGTTTCATAACTTTGATTTTTCAAGTGTAGTATATTTAATGAATTTATTGTGTAGTTATATGAGTTTACTTGGTGTGATTGGGTAGCATGCTTCTTATCTTTTCTATTCTACTTAAGTTCAAATCTTATAAATGACATGTATATACTTTTGGATTATAGTCTAAACAGATTCAAATCTTATAGATGACATGTAGTCATATACTCTTGGGTTATAGTCCCAACCTATTCAATTCCTATAGATAACATGTAGGCATATACTCCTGGGTTATATTATCAATTATCAGCTAGTAGTAAATGTGATCCGAACCTAACCCAAATCAGTTTAATAATGAGTTATTGATTCTCATGGTTAAAGAAACCTGTGTTCAAAGTGCAGGGGCATGTAATGGGCTTAAAAAAACTGTTTTCACTGTGTGCGCTCAAGTGTAACAGGCTTTCAGTGTGTGATTTTAGGTGGGAAGGCAAGAGTTTCACACAAGAGTTCAAATATCACACCGAATCACGATTAGGTTTCGTAGAATTCATTCGATTACAAGCGGACTAGAGGAGGAGTGCAGGTCTTTTTTCTCTTTCACAGGCGGACATAGATGCGTATTACAGCTTTGCAGATCGCCATGAGTCTCGGCTACCCACCATGCAAGCAGTTGGCATGTTCAAACTTCATACCATATCATCCATGAGATGTAAATAACAAAGAACTTCAATGCAATACCACCCCTAATGAGACGATTAAATGCAATTCTGGGCAAGCAGTTGTACAAGCCCTTCTCATTCTCAGCTTCTTCAACAAAAACTTTTCAAAAACTGAAGAGCAATCCGCCATCGAAGCGAGACGCAAGAGCCCACATCGATATCATCCGCCAAATATGCGAAACCGACAATTTTGCACCAGTCCGAGGTGCCCTCAAGCAAATGCAATCGGAGGGCTTCCGCTTGAATCCTGCATTCACAATACTTATAAAAACATATGGGCGATCGGGGCTGTTCGAAGACGCAGCGCTGGTTCTCCACCAGATGAAGTCCTTCAATTGTCATCCCGATGTGGGGACATATCGCTGCCTTGTGGATGTACTCATGAAGGGTGCCTGCCATGAGAAACTTGTCGATATTCAGCACGAGATGCTCAGAGACGAGGTCGTTCCCGATATCACAACAGGTAAGAATTTGCTCACGAATTTACTTGTTTTGGGTCGAGTCTCCGAGTTTCACTGTTTCTATCAGAAGCTAAAAGATCTCGGATGTCATGTTTCACAAGAATTTGTAACCCAAATTCTTAGAGAAAACCAAATTGTGGTCAACCCAATTGTAACCCAAAATCTCCGAGAAAATCTAATTGAGGTCGACCCATTGAAGTATAGCATAGAGTTCTGCAGCTTCGTCAACGAGGTAGCCCTGGATAGGATGAATTTCAAGGCTCTTAGGGCCTTGGATTCAATGCTTGATCAAGTGTATTCCTTGGACTCTGCTACCATGATTGTTGTCATTGATGGTCTCTGCAAGTTGAACAAACTAGGGAGGGCCAAGGTGATTTTGGCAGAGCTGAGGAGAATGGGTGCTGTTCCCGAGGGGCTATTGTATGATGTTGTTGTGAACTGTGTGGAAGGCAAGCTGGGTGATATTGAGAATGTTTGGAGGGACATAGGAGGCGGTGGCACGGATTCGGGAAATTTTAATTATGCGAGGTTTATTAGGTATCTGTGTGGGAAAGGAGAGATGCAGGAGGCTGTTAAGGTGTTTAGAATGGTGGTTGAGGCAGGGTATCCTCTTGATGAGCAGAGTTATGTTGCTTTTATTGGAGGGTTGTGCAAAGCCGGCGAAGGAGATTTGGCAAAAGAGGTCGTTCCCTTGATGAAGAGAGAAGGTTATTTTCCAGATATGGTCACATATATTGGACTATTTCAGTGCTTTTGTAAAGTAGGTAATATGTATGAGGCTGACATAATCTTGAGGAAAATGATTAGGAGAAATTATGAAGCAGATATTTGTGTGTATACAAGTTTCATTGGTGGGCTTTGTAGGACTGGTAAATTGAGAGAGGCAAAAAAATTATTCCAGAAATTGATAAAAAAGGATGCGGTTGTGAGAGTTCCATCTGTAAAAAGCAGCAAGCGGGCTATTTTCCAGCTAAACGTAAGTGGTGCAATCCCTGAATTTGTGGCATATGCGACGTATATGAGGTCTCTTTGTAATGTAGGTAAATTCAAGGAGGCTGGTGTTCTGTTGAAAGAAATGCTGCAAAAAGGATTGCAGCCTGATTTTTGTGTCCTTAACTCTTTCATAGAGGGCTTCTGCAAGTCGGGTAAAATTGATGAAGCAAGAAATTTTTATCATCATATAAATGAAAGGGGATTGATTTCTCGTACGGAAAGTACAGTCTCTCTAATCCATGGATTATGTGAGGCAGATAGAAGTGATGAAGCAATACATTTATTTGATGAACTAATCGATGATGGTTTTACACCAACAGCGAGCACATGCAATGCACTCATAATTTGCCATTGGAAGGCAGGGAAAGCAGATATTGCAAAAAGGATCTTTGAAAGGATGCTGAATAGAAGTTGTGGAAGCCCCGACATCTCTACCTATAACATCATGCTTAACGGCCTTTGCAATCATGGTTATGTGGTGCCAGCATGCTTCCTTTTTCAGCTAATGAGAAATACAAGGGTTTTAGTTAATGATGTTTCGTATAATACTGTCTTTAGAGGATTGTGCAGTATAGGGTATCTCGAGTCAGCCCATAAACTTCTGAATGAGATGATTGAAACTGGCTATGTTTTCACGTTCAATGGATGGAAAATTCTTTCTGAGGCGATGCACAAAGAGAAAGCAGGCTGCCCTATAGCTCAATGATATGCCTCATGAAGTAGTATTTTAATTTGAAGAGAAAATCAGGGCTCTGCAGTTACAGTAAACTAGTCATTGTATACGGGTAGGTTGACTTGTCATCTACAGGGCATTCACTATCACATACACAAAGCTCAGATTTTTCTCATTTCTATGGCACAAACATTGAGTTCCCACCCTGTACTATACACTCCTTGGCTTTGCAACTTATGTTCAAATCTTTCTAAAAACTATATCAGATAAGTAATTAGTTGTGATCGATCAATTAATCAACCTGGAGGCCTTAATATTGAATCTGGAGTCAACTCAAATTTAAGTTTCACATTCTAGGAATGACTGCCTCTGTCAATGGTCAGTTCCTCATTGGGTGGTGGCTTTCTTGATCACTGACAATTAGGGCTTCTCCCTAAACCTGTCAAGTTGATGTCAACTTGAGTTGCTCCCTCCGGAGATAAATTTTGTAGCAAAGTTGTCTGCAGCTGTCTGCAGATGAAACTTAAAAGAGGATAAGCTTTAAGGAGTAAGCACATTCGAAAAAAGTTGAACTAGTGTTGCTATTTCATTTTGTAATTTGCATTTGTGGATCGTGTGTCATGGACCAAATTAAAAGTAGTATTATACAATTTTAGTTTCCTCGCTATTAAGCAGATAAAAGCTGTAATTATAGTTATCTGTTTTTGTGTGATCAGTAATCAACTACCTGGGGATAGGTGGAGTCTAAATAGTGGGAATCTACAATGCCTTCTAACCTCCTGTTCTCTACTTGAAATCCTTATTCGGGAAGGATCTAAATCTATTATACTGCATTTTATTGGAAAATGTAATTGCTGCATTAGACACCATCATATTTGCTAAGAAATGCAATTTTAAGTACAAAGAAACTTGTTTATTAAAGTTCAAACCTTAGATATTTGTGTCCAAATATTACTGAGACTCCTAAATGATTTAGATGCCATAAAAACATTTTGTTTTGAGACACCCTCCCTGAAATTGCCAAAATAGTTTTCCCACTCTTATTGGAAAAACGGGGATGTTGCATCCCTATCTCCATTTCCATGTTTCTCTGCACCTTATGTATTCTCTGGGTTATAAAACATGGCTATCAAGAGAAGAATCTGAAGCAACTTGATTTAGTGAATTACAATGAATAAGGTTGGAAAGGGCTACAAGATGGTCATGAACAATGAATAGAGCATCTGCAGTAGAATGTTTCCAGATACAAAATATCAAAACCCTGCATCATATCAAATTCAGGGACTCAAAAAATAATCTCAGATCCCATTTCCAAACTGTTCGACTTATTGAGCTGAAGATCATTGCTAAAGCTGGGTGTTATAAATCTTTTGAAACATTTTTCTGGCAATCCTATGGCTGGAAAAGCCTGCCAAGCTGCAAGCAGCAAGACATTGATCATGCTAGTGGAATGCTTTCCCACAAAAGTTACCAGTTATATCTTTTGTGTAGTCATGATTGAATTATGCTCTAGGCATAGGCCACAGGGATATTGCAGTCCATTTAAAGGTTTTAAAGTGGAGATATATTTTTCCAGATGTTAAACAGCGATCATTGAAGACACATGTCCTACCGTCAGCATCACTGTTTGGACATTGTAGTCCATTTAAATGTTCTTTAGGGAGATCTATTTTTCGAGATGTTAAACAGCTATCATTGAAGACACATGTTTTCCTCTCAGCACCACACTTTTTTGTCAATTGTTTTTGCTTTGGCCTCTTTCCCACGGAAAAACATTTTGTAGGTTCTTGTGACAATTTGGACTTATGATGTTCCTTGGTTGATTTTATGGTCCATAGAATGCAAAACTGCTACAAAACCTAGATGGATTATGTTATATCTTCTGTTGTTGCATCATAAGATTGTTATGCATGCCATTTTTTGCATACATCTAGATTTCCATCATATTTCTAATGCTGATTCTCAAATCAGAGAATCCTATCCAACATGGAGCCGATCCCTATATTTAATGCAAACTATTCAATATTACTTTGAGGATGGTAGAACTAACATTGTTGAGAAATCAGCAGGAAGAAGTTTAGGATGCACCATGAATGTGGAAGATGTGCCACATATTGCAATTCCAATGTCTGTTATAGAAGCTCTTTTCTTTTTTTGGAAAAATGTTTTAGATCAATACAGGAAATTGTTACAAAAGGCTGGCTTACACGAACAGTGTTGGGCCCTTCGTTTTTGGATAAGAAGTTGTGCAAGAAGGGCTACAGTCCCAGTTTTGGCCTAGTACGAGTTGCACAAGTTACAGAAGAAGCTGGACAACAGAGCAAGGAGAAGCTACAGAAATCAGTTGCGAAAAGGACAGCGCAATGCCAGCAAAGCAAAAGCAGTTGCAACAGAACAAGAAAGCGTGCAAGCCAAAGCCAGAAGACATGACTTAGATTATATATAGGGATGAATATAATTGAAAAAGGGTTGGTTGGGTTGGCTGTTGTTGAATCATGATTGTAAAAGGGTTGTTAGCCCAGTTGTTTGGTGTCGTAAGTGTAAGGTTTTGGTCATAGTTATTGTCTACTGCTGAGAAGTCAAATTTTGAGTCTGTAATGTAATCTGTACACCTTTTTGGGAGTTAGAGCTCTGCGACATGAGTCCAGAGCCAGGAGTCTGTAACAGAGCGCTACTGTGTATCTCTGAGATTGTAATTGAGAAAGACCTGAAGATAATATATGAAGAAGGATCCAAAATTTCAAAATATGCTGTGTCTTTCTGTGTTTATACTTCTGCGTCGTATCTTTACAGTACTTCTTTATGGTTCATAAGTTCCACACGATGTCTCTGTGTTTGAATGCTTTTCCGCAACATAAGTAGTTCTAGTTCTTGCACATATGAGTTCAAATCTGTTCTGTAGCTAGATGTCTTGCGCAAGATCAAGATGAATTTTGAAGGTTTTGTGAATCCTCCTAAGTATTTTCCTTGCCTTTCCCTATCCATTTGTCTCAGCAGCGTTTCGGGTGAGACTTCTTCTCTTCGGAGGAGATGAAAATGGCAGCGCTCTAGACTACTCGGTACCTTTTGTTGGTAACCTAAGAAGGACCCTGGTTTGATCAAACTTGCGCCAACAAAATGGTTCCGTTGCCGGGACCTGTGTTAAAAGGGAACTTGTGGGGAGGATGCTTCTGCGGATTCACAAATCTAATATTGACCAATGGTGGGAAAGAAACTGCGACGCCTTCATATGGAAAGAAGCGGAGCTGAGAAGAAAATCTGTGGAAGATACTCGTGAGGCAGTCTTTTACTCAGAAAGATCGAGTGACCAGTATGAAATATTCTGGGTTAAGTTCCCGGGAGAAATTTTCCACTGGATAAATAGGCTCCAAGAAGCTCCAAAGTTCCAAGAACGAGTCAAGAGGACCTGTACTTGGGACACAAAAAAGATTGTAGCACTTCATTGGCTGGATTGTCCAGTCACACGAACGATTGATTTTTGGGTCAATACCACATTAGAATGATACATTATTGAGTTTGCAGCTGAGAATCACCAATCTTTTTCACGAGCAGAGGCGGATTTCAAGAAAGACGCAAGGGGAAGACTGTTGAGAGAAATCCCCCTGTGGATTAAAGTTTTCTTGATGGAAGAGGGGATGCTGACGATGCCCCCAACTGTGATGGCAACGTAGACATCCTCGCTTGGGGTAGGGCGAGGTTGGGGTAGAGTCATGGCTTGAGAGAGGGGAAGGGTTCTTTGATAAGCGGGGGAGACAACAAGAAATGGACTCAAGAGACGAGCGAGCCTTGAAAAGAGCCGCCATAGTTGAGAAGTGGTGGCGCGAAAAGATCAAGAAAGCAACAAGATAGTTTAAGAAGTTGCGGAAAGAAGTCGGACCAGGAGAAGTAGAGGAAAGACAGATGGAAGAGTTGTGGAAGATGAGAAGATAGGAAAGACTGGCCAGTCAAAGATTAAGTGAGAGAGAAGCGCAGAGAGAAAGAAGTCCTCAGGAGGGTGGACACGAAGGAGAAGGTGTAGAAGCAAGAGAGAAGGAAGCCGGCATGGATCTTGAAGAGGAAAGAGAAGATTAGCCTCGATGACAGGAAAGATCGGGAATCCGGCTGAAGAGACCGCCCCAGAGGAAGAAAATGAGACCCCCTAGATCAAAGAAAACCGCCCCGAAGCCAGTGGCGCCAGCCCCGAATCGCTCATACCCCAAGTGTCTTCTATACAAGTGGTAAGTTCAATAGTACCCTCTTATGCTAGTTCTGTTTCAGTACAATTAGTTACTCAGTCACAGCCAGTTAGTGTGACTACAGGGAGGATATTGGGATCCCCTGGTAGATCGCAAGCAGGACTGTTAGGTTTCATTTTGATAAGAGCAGCAACATCAACAATGGCTGGTCACGCGGGAGGTTCGATTGCCCGATACCTAGAATTTTCGGGTAAGGGAGATGAAGATGTGGAGCAACATTGGTTCTTATGTGAAGCAATCTGGAGATCCAGAGGGACTCCGGATGCGAATAAGTTGGTTGAATTCCATACTACCTTGAGAGGTCGCGCTCTCAAGTGGTACATGAAGATTATTGAGCAAGGAGTGCCAGGAATGCAAGGTCAAGCGTTCACACTTGGCTAGGTACGGACAAGGTTCATAGCAGAGTTTAAGCTACCGCAATCAGAACAACAAGCTCTGTTTGAGTTGTGCGAGATCCAACAAAGGGAAGGTGAATTAGCCTGGGAATACAGCCAAAAGTTTAAAGATGCTATAGGGAGGTTCGCACATCCAATCCATGAGGAACATCAAAGAGAATGGTATATTAAGGGTTTGCTACCTCTTACACATATTCCGCTAACGGAACAATGGATAACCACTTTGACAGACGCCTTGGAACAATCGATGAAGATTAAAGCCATGGCGGGATATCCTGGGAGCCTGAGAGTGACCAGACCCCCAACAGATGTGAATTTGGCGCAACTACAAGGGCAAATATCAGTGCTTACAGAAAAGATTCAAGAACCGACGATACCTAGACCAGGACGACCGCAGGTCTGGTGCACCAGATGTTATACAGAAGGACATTTGGTGAACGAATGTCCATGAATGAGGGGAATGGGACATCCTCAGAATCCGATGGGACCCTCACCAGGACCCACGGGAGGAGTTGTGCAAGTGTCTGCGAATTTACCATTTCATAACCCCACCCCATATCATGCTTTTCCAGGGAGCCAAGCAACACCAACAGTTGAGTATTGTGAGTTTTGCCAAATCCATGGGCATGGGCCGAGACAGTGCCCCATTATGCATAAATATTTGACAGTGCCAAATACAGTACACTGTGAGTTCTGCGCATCTACCACACATACTACCAATCAATGTAGAGCGTTGGATGCACTTGTAGACAGGTTGGACCGAACAACATTCAGGGTGAATGAAAACCCTTAGGGACTGGGAAGAGGTCGAGGAGGTGGAGCCGGAGGAGACTTCAGAGGACGAAGAACCGAGGGAAGAGGGCCAAGCAGATGTTATAACTGTGATGAGCAAGGCCATATGGATAGAGACTGTCCTCATCCGAGGCGGCCATGGTGCTCTCACTACAGAACCAATGGGCACGCAACTGAAGACTGCCCATAACTAATTGCAAAATGGGAAGATCGGGTACGTCAACGAGGAACTAACCTCATCAGTTCATAAATCAAGAGAGTTAGTAAAGGACAATTACCCAACCTCAATATCGTTACTCGAGGAGGAGCAAAGACAGGAGCTGATGCTGATAATCTACCTCAGATCCAGAAAGCAACACCTAAAGAAGACAGGTATGACCCTCTAAAACAAAAGTTGTTCTTTAAAAATGCCATAGAAGTATTTCAGAATATCCCTAGCCCTGAGATGCAAGAGAAACCCCCACAGCCTATTGTTTACCCTAAGATTGCGCAAGTCCCTGCTTCATCCCCTGCACCTAGAAACCCTGTAGTCACACCGAGACAACTTGAGCAACCTCAAAATGTAGTCGAACTTTGGTTTCAATTATTCTCTGATATTCTCGGGAATGACCAATTAACAGAGAAGTTGTGCAATGTGCTATACCTAGTTTTAGGGAATGAAGAACCCACAAAAGTAGGAATAAGGACCAATCTTCCTGAGAAGAGTACTCAGAGGGTGCAAAGAAGGAAATTATGAACTGGAAAAGAATTCAGACTAGTAGCCTAGTTAGACGAATTTGAGATTAAGGATGTTATGTTGGATCTAGGATCCGATGTGAACATTCTGCCTAAAAAGACTTGGGAAGCCTTAGGAAAACCCTAATTGACATATTCCCCAATCCAGCTAAGGATGGCCAACCAATATTGCATTTTCCCAATAGGAAGACTGGAGAATGTGGAAATAGATGTCGCGGGAGTGAAGACAATAGTTGACTTTGAGGTGATTGAGATCATGGGGGATAAGTACCCTTACCTTGCACTACTTGGGATTGATTGGGCCTAGACAACTATGCAGTGATTGACCTAAAGAAAGACACCATGACATTTGAAGCAGATAGAATCAAGGTAGTTCATCCCTTGGATCAGTATGTAGGCCCTAGATATACGGAGCCAATAGACAATAATATGGAGAGAGAAGACTTGGATCAGTTGTACACTGTAACAGTAGGAACAAGAGACGATTACATAAATCCTACTGCTGATGGATCGGTAAGTTGGAGGATTATATAGTCAGTGGACGAAGATTCAGAATTGGCATTTGACAGTTGGCAGCAAGGCTCATACGAAAGATTCTCAAGGAGATGCGCAACTGTCAGAGCAACTAAATGGGTTGGGACCGAGGTCAGAGAACACCTAGTATATGATGGTACCTCAGGACTTGATAGTTTTCTGCTCAACATGGATGGAAGAAAAGATAGTGGAGGATCAAAGGATCTCAGTACTAGATGTAGCCCTCCAGGACACCCCTGCCAGATGGTGGGCCAATCATAAAGCCTTACTCAGAAATTGGGACGATGTGAAGCAAGCTATCAAATATAGGTTCCAAGATAAGGAGTAGCCGGAGTCAGAGACGCAGACGGATTTCCAAGTTGCGCAACTGTTCAGCGGAGAATCTGATCCTAGAGCACATATTGAATAGTGCGTGACACAGTGGCAAGTTGCGGAAATACCACCTCGCTTCTGGGTTCAGGTATTTCCCCACTCACTAGGTCCAATCCCGAAAGCTTGATTCATACATGAAGAAACCAGAAGATAGACTAGCGATTGACAAATGTTGGCAGATCATTTTTGCAAGGACTTCTTGTTTACAAGTAAGTACCCTGAGCTTGAAGTAGTCCTGCAGAGAATTACAGAATTTCTCTTTACAGACAATAGTAATTAGAAATCAAACCTAGTGGTATGTGCAAAACATAGCCGAGAACTTTAGACTAATTTTCACCTAACCTCAAACAAAAATCCTATAGAATGCTATAAGATTAGTAGGGATTCAAAAAGCCCAGATGATTTAGAGGAATTGAGAAACCTAGCCATTAAAGAGACAGAAGGGAATAGAGAAATCCAGAACACCATACCCAGTCAGACCGATAGTTCTTATAATCACCCATTAAAGTTGCGCAAAGTCAATATAGGGACCACAGAGCAACCTAAGATAGCTATGGTGGGAGATTACTGGGATGAGCAAACTAGTCAAGAAATACAGAGTTTGTTGCGGGACTATGAGGATTTGTTCCCAAAGACCTTTTCAGAGTTAAAGGGGATCAAAGGAGTTATGGGAGAAATGAAAATCGAATTAAAACCAGGATTAAAGCCTGTGAGGCATAAACCATACCGCATTAACCCTAGAGTAAAAGAGAAGGTTAAGAAGGAGATAGACAAGATGTTGGAAATTGGACTTATTTTTGCAGTGGAAGAAGCAGAATGGGTCAGCCCAATAATTATCCAAAGCAAGAAAGGCACAGAGGATATCAGGGTCTGTGTAGACTATAGAAGCTTTAACTCTGCCTGTGTGCATGACTCTTTCCCAACACCTTTTACTGATGAGGTGCTAGAACAGGTTGCGGGGAAAGAAGCGTACTCATTTACAGATGGATTTCAGGCTACCACCAAGTAAGGATTGCCGAAGAGGACAAAAGGAAGACCAAATTCATAACATAATGGGGGTCTTTTGCATACAATGTAATGCCATTTGGTTTAAAGAATGCCCCTGTAGTTTTCTACAGGATTGTAATAGCATCTTTTAGAGAGTTTATTCACAAGTTTATAGAAGTTTATATGGATGATTGGACGATATACAGTCTGCTCAAGGAACATGTAGCGTTGTTACGTCTGATGTTTGACAGATGCAGAGAATTGCAGATATCTTTGAATCTCAAGAAGTGTATCTTTTGCGTACCACATGGAAATTTGTTGGGCCACATAGTATGCCGAGAGGGAGTACTGGTAGACCTAGCCAAAGTCACGGTTATTGTGAATATGCCGCCACCTACGAGTGCTAAGTAGTTGCACTCCACGCTGGGACAAACAGGGTACTATCGCAGGTTCATCATAAGATATGCAAACATTACTACACCTCTGGAAAATTTATTGAAAAAGGCCAAAATGTTCCAATGGACCCTAGAATGTGATAAAGCATTCGAGACCCTAAAGGAGAAGCTCAACACAACACCGATTCTGATATTCCCAAACTGGGAAAATGAATTTCACGTCCACGTAGATGCTTCAGGTATTGCCTTAGGAACTATCTTAGCGCAACCTGAAGATGGAGCCATGGATCATGATGATACCGGAACCGGTCGAGGGTCCAATCTGAACCGGAACCGGAACCGGAACCGGTAATGAACCGGTTGAATCGGTTTTTTAAAAAATACATAAAATATTTAAATTTTAACGAAAAAAATATATTTTTAAGATTTTAAATCATGTTTCCAAAGCATTAGAGACAATTAGAGACAACATATCCAAAGTATGCTCATGAATATTTCAAAACAACACCAAGTGCAATACATATCTAGAGATCGGAACATAAATACATAATCAAGGAGGATGTAAATGGCCTCTACAACATCAAATAACATACTAAGTTAGAGTCACTGATACTATAGGTGGGAATGCCAATGAAAAATACAAAATAGCTATAGGGTAGAATCTAGATACTAGAACCCTAGATGGAAGAATCTCATAGCTCATGAGTCGTGATTGTCAGTAGTCCTCCATGTCATAATCATCAAGATTGGCATCACTACCACTGCTCTCTCCTCCATC
>JZKD02S1678628.1:1026511-1041869 GCA_000966675.3 Picea glauca | reverse complement strand
CAAAGCATTCAAGAAGACTTCCTCAAGAAACCCTTTCGGTTGGGTAGCTATCTCTCAACTCTTTCCCTTGTACTTTCAACTTTCTTTCATTATTTTATTCTTTTGGATCCATAATTTTGTACTAACATAGATTAGTTCATTTTATCTTTTAGTTAGTTGATTCTTTATTCATTTAGTTGTTGGCCCCTCTTGTCCAATAGACAAGTTGTGTGGCCTTTCATTTCATTAATTTGCTCTTAGCTTAGATAACCCTCTTTGGCCAACAATGGTAGGCTTGCCTTCACCTTGGCCATTGTAAGTGGTTTTCTTTCTTTTAAATTTTCTTTATTTCTAATAAGCTAATGACCGGCACCTTGGGAGAGTAATACCCAACACCGCACGGCCTAAGGAAATCTATCTTTCTTTTTGATGTCTATATGTTACTAAATGGTTAAAATGATCTAGATAGTCATCACACATAGTTTGCTTTCATTCAAGGTTATTTCATATGCTTTGGATTTCATTGCTAATGGTTTAATAATTTGTGATCTATCTTAAGTGCCAAATCTACTTGTTGTCATAAGTTATTATACTTTCACTTTCTAAGCATTTGATTATCTCACACATGGTTTAAGATCTTAATCATTATTTGTTAAATCTTTCCTTTTTTATGCTTACATTTTTCACATGGGTTTAACACTTAACATATGTTGATGATGGTAAATCTTTAACTCTTAAGTGAATCTTTACATGGTGATGTGATGTTCATATGTGCTTAATGTTCTTTTCATCTATTGTGGCACAATCTCATGGTTTAAGGCATTTATTTTCAGTTTCACACTTCAAGCAATCTTTCACTAATGTCATCTTGCTTAATGTTTAAGCTCTCACGCTCATAACTTTATTTTCCTAAGCAAGTTTTTCTGCTATAAGTGGTTTTTAAATTCACATTTTCTTTCAAGCATATAAGTGGAATGGTTTATGATTAATTGCTATATCTATTGTACATTTCAATTTATGTTTCTAATGTGGTAAATGCTCTTTACTTTCAAGCTTTCAAACACATTTTTATGAGCTTTTTCATTTCGGCCATGCGCTTAAACGTCAATTTTTAAGAGTCTAAAACTTTTCTAAAAGTCACCCAACACACTAAAAGACCCACCCGCGGGTCATAATAACACTTAGACAACATTTTAAGGGCTTTATTCAACCATCTCCACCATCTAAAACGGGTTTGAGGAAAACAACGGAAGAAAGTGGCGGGGGACCGTCTCGTGATTTCGTAGGGGAGATCCTTTCCGGGAAGTACTCTTACTGTCAGGGCTGACCGTGGAAGCTAGGATGGGCCTCGTTGCCTTACTATCTTGAGCACCCGACAGTCATTTGGCCAAGGGAGGAGGAAGTTCAAAGCACAAACATAGTTTAGGGGGAGGGAACTAAAATTTACTAAATCTTTAAGAAACTTCTTAATCATCTAGTTGCATAGATCACCTTTGATGTGTTAGGGGAATTAGATGTATGCATAGGAATACACATTGGTGATAATTTCATTGTTTCAGTTATCCTTATTGCAACTTTATGGTTTATGTTTCCCATGTCTAAGTAGGCATATGAGTTAAACATTGAATATCTTATCTTGCTTGTTGTGGTGTGAATCAAGAAGGGGTTGAGTATCCCACTTGGGGAGGCATCACCTCCTTTGATTCTTGAGTGCTTTCATGGTTGCCAGTGAAGGCGGTTCAATAGAGTAAGTGCTATTGGGGCATGCTTGGCTAATGTGTTGATCTCACTTACATCTTGTTGTATCTTTTGTATCTTTGTATCTATTTGTGTATGTTGTAAAACATTGTAACAATTGTAATTTTTGTAAGTAATTCTAATCTTTGGTTTGGGGTAGTTTAACTTATTTCATTTGTAAACACTTTGTAATAAACCACCCTCAAATTTAGTTGACCCCTTTGCCCAACCTTAGGCACTAGTTTTAGTTGACTTAGGGAAAGGGCTGATTTACATTTAGAATAGACTTGCACTTGCATTGCTGCTTGATCATCTTAGGCTAGTTTTCCCCTTTAGCCTTTAACAAATTGAAACTAACTCCTAGAACCTTAACACTAAAATTAATCTAGTAACTAGGGACTACCCCCCTTGGCTTCCCTAGGAGTAAGCCTAGAAGGAAGAGGTTCCAGTCAAGGTGACAGTGTGGACTGAGAATCTAGACATTGTGTCTCCGAGGACACACTAAGTGAGTTGGACTTAGCTCACGCTAACAAGTGTGTATTAGGACGGCAACACACTAGATCAATACATTTACATCATTTGCAATATAAGGAAGATTGTTTGTTTCTAGCTCATAGGAATTTTACGTTCAACCTAACTTTTGCTAGATGCCTTGACTTTTGCTCATGGCTCACAAGGCTTGACTAGGCTCACAGAGGTTGTACGTTCCCCCTGTCTTTTGCACTAGTCTGTCTATGCTCATAGAGGTTGTATGTACCCCTTGACTTTTGCACTAGACTGTCTATGCTCACAGAGGTTGTACATTCCCTCTGACTTTTGCATTAGACTTACATCTTGACTTTTGTCTTAGACTTACAAAGCTTATGCCTTTGCCTTGGCTAGACTCACAAGATCATAAAGCATCTCGTTCGTCTTGATTTTTGGTTTGACTCACAGAGGTTGTACGTTCCCCCTGGCTTTTGTCAATACCTCACAGGACCGGTTGATTCTCCAAATCTCCCTGGCTAGCCTCAGGGTGGCCCATATGGCCTCTCATTGGAGAATGATTGACGATGCTGCTAAATTTAACACAATATACGGTCAAGACTTGCTCTAAGATGAATAGGGGAATGGAGGATGAATTGTAGAGTCATGCTTGAGGCCGAACTTGCAACCTTTGAACTCGAAAGTTGGGGCTATGGAGGGTCAATTAATGAACATTGCCCATTTGCTGCAGAATTTGACTAACTCCATCTAAGCATTACATGCTAACTTCCAACAACTATGCTTTGGGAGCAACTTAAACAATAAGCAAGTAGTTATGGAGGAAGAATTTTGTTTTTGAGATTTCATTCGATGGTGATTAGATGGATGCCTTGCAACTTGATGATTCGTTGAGGTAAATAAATTCCTTTTATGAAATACAACAATTCATGGATGAAGACAAAGTCGCCTTTGCAAAGCTATGCATGAAAAAAGAAGCTTTGCTATGCTAGGAGAATTTATTTGAGTGCAGATAGAATCTTGGTGCCACACAAGCCTTGACATGGGATGAGTTCTAAGTCTCTATCAAGGACAAATTGATGTAGTGGTAGGGTAATGGTATATTAAGGCCTCAACGAGGCCCAAGTATTTAGACTTGAGGACCCCCCGTAAATTTTTTAAGCAAGCCTGGTCAATGGACTTTGCCTTTCCTTTGATTTGTTCATTCGTGTTTGATTGGCAATTGTGATTTCCTTGGCATAATGTTTAGTGTTGGATATGCTTAACCCTTTTTTCCGTTTGAATGCAGTGGACTTTGCGTTAGGGTACATTGCGATCTTGGCTTGTTTCTCAAGTATGTCACTATTTGCATTTCTTGTATTATTTGATAATTGTTGGGAATATCGAATTGATTGATTAACTTGGTTGGTCTTGATTCTCATTGCATAAAGTTTTCCTTTTAGGAGTAGGAGTAGAATCCACGCCTTGTTTTAGCTTGACCAAGGAGATACCCGCCAACATTCGAGTTGTCACTAGTCGATGATATTTTCAACTAAGTTTGCGTGACGTATGCAAGTTTTCCTACAACTTCTTTCATCACCATAGTTTGATGATTCCTTTCCTTGGCCTTGTTGTTTTTGTTGGTTTAAGTTGTCATCCTCGTGATCGTCAAGAGGTGAAGGCTTGAGATTGTTTGCACCTAAATTCGCTATCCTAGTTTCAAATTGGTTATTATTAATATGTGTGCAAGAGTTTTGCGATTGCAATTATTGTAACACCCTTGCATTTTAATCATCCTTGAGAAGCCCTCATACTTGGCAACTATATCCACGAAGAAGCGATCAAAGCTCATTCTGTTAAATTTAGAGCTGCTATTAAGTTCTTTTCAATTTACTAGATAATAATAGCATAAGCAGGATCACTGAAAGAAACACAATCACAAGGTACACAACATTTATCCTGGGAAACCCTCATGGGGGAGAAAACCCTTCAAAAACTTCCTTAATATAGATTGCCAATACAATGCCAAGATAATAAACCAAACACCAGAGAATATCCAACACTGAGCAATGCGCCTCTCTCTTCTTCTTCTTCCGGCAACTGCAACTTCCTTCAAATTTGCGCACTAGTTGAGTGACTTGAGTGAGTGTACAAATGAGGCGCTGGCCTCCTTTATTTATACTAGCTGGCAGGCGCTGGAAAGGTGTCTCTTCACTGGGCAGGGCCGACTTCTCTTCTCAGTGGTTAAAACCACTTTAATTAGGCCTGGGGGCCGACTTCTTAATTAGCATAATATAGTTAGGGTTTGACCAATCCACAAAAGGGGATTTGGTCATTTACAATGCCCGACATGATCAATCCACAAAAAGGGGATTGATCTAATTAATAATGGCTCAATAATAAATAGAATACTCTTTGCAGTTACAATATTTCAACACTCCCCCCTTAACAAGAAGGGTATTCTACAACATCATCAGGAGAGAGAGAGGGCAACAACATCAACAGTATCTGGAACACTGACTGGCATATCTATAAATCATCGGAATTTTTTCTCATCATCAATATCATCATCCACAACAAGGAGCTGGAATGGCATCATCATCATCTGCATCAACATGGATTAGAATAACACTAATACATCATCATCATCAATAACAGCACGAGGCTGATACAACATCATCAACAACAACATCACAACACCAAGGTTGGAGCATCATCAACATCAACACTAAGCTGGAAATCTTCAACATGAAGCTGGCATCACATCAACATCAGTACAAAGCTGGAAATCTTCAGCATGAGGGTGGCATCTCATCAACATTAGCACGAAGCTGGAAATCTTGAACACAAGGCTAACATCGCATCAACATCAACACGAAGCTGGAAATCTTCAGCACGAAGCTGGCATCACATCAACATCAACACGAAGCTGGAAATCTTCAGCATGAGGCTGGCATCTCATCAACATCAGCACGAAGCTGAAAATCTTTAGCACAAGGCTGTCATCACATCAACATCGGCACGAAGTTGGAAATATTTAGCACAAGGCTGGCATCACATCAACATCATGTGCAACAGAATGAGGCAGGTGCAACAACATTTTGTGGTACTCTAACAGATCCAAAGGATTTGTCCAGGGATGACCAGTCCCCTAGGATATAAAATCTTAACTGAGCTACCTGCTATTGGTCAGGATACCATAGTATCATCAACACTACTCTCCCTTCCAAGGGAGGTCCTTTCGGACTATACCAAACTTGTCTCGAAAGTATTTAAACTTTACACGAGACAGAGGCTTGGTCTGCAACCTGCTCATCTGTGCCAACATATTGGAGCTTTAAAGCTCCCCTCTGCATCATATCATGAATGAAGTGATACTGGATCTCTATGTGCTTCGACTCATCATGGAACATCATCTTTATACAACTCTGGTTATCACATAGGATCACGGTGGCATCCATCTCCAAATCAAATAGATCTGTCAACAACATCCGAAGCCATATGGCTTCACAACTGGTGGAACATGCAACAATGTATTATGCTTCTGCCGTGCTGGGAGCAATGCTGGATTGCTCCCTACTCTGCCATGAAGTCATGGCTGACCCCAGACTGAAACAACATCTTGAAGTGCTCTTTCTATTAGAAACACTTCCAGCTCAATCTGAATCAATATATCCATACAATCTGAAGTCATCATCTCTAGTATAACAGAGACCAAAATCCAACATACCCTTAAGGTATCTCATCACATGTTTTGCAGCTACAAGGTGAACACGTTTGGGCTCTACCAGATACTGACTCAAAGGTGTTCACAGCAAAACATATATCTGGTCTGGTATACGTCAAATACATTAACGAACCAATAATCTGTCTATACAGAGTAGCATCAACCAATTCTGACAAGGTATCTACCAAGAGCTTCAACTTCGTTTCCATGGGTGTGCTCATGGATTTACACTCCAACATATCAAACCCCTTCAACTGCATACTTCCCTTGGTTAAGGAAGATCTTCTCTGGGCTCTGCCAAACTTCAAGACTTAAGAGATAATGCATTAGGTCTTTCAACTCTGTAGTGAGCTTCTTCTGCAATTTGTGATGAGATTTTCTTTATCTCGTCAAGAATGCATCATCTACATATAGTGGCAACAATATAACTGGCTTATCATTCATAACCTTGAAGTAAAGGTTAGAATCAGTTTTACTCTTGGTAAAGCCCAAACTCTTCAGAAAACTATCAATCCTGCCACACCAAGCTCTTGGAGTTTGCTTCAATTTGCAGACATGAGTCTTTCTGTCTTCAACTTCAAATCAAATTTTCACATCACTTTGTACCAATTTGGTACACTTGCTCAGCTGCAACTCAATCTGCACAATGATGTGCTAGCTCTATGTGCTTTCTGCAAAGCACTATCTGTCTCATTGCCTGAGAGTATGTCCTCTCCTCTTTCTGCAACTGTTCCTTCTAGAACCGGGACTCTGCACTTGCAGCTACTCTGAAGCTGAGAATGGTTGCTCCATTCTCATTGTGACTGCTGAAATCTGAGAGTAACTCCTCTACTCCATCATGGAAACAACTTCATCTGACACTGAGAGTGGCTCAATAATTGATACTGAAGGTAGCTCTTCTTCTTTCATGGAGGTAACTCTATCTTTTATTGTAGTCATGTCTCCATGACCCAACTAATGTACTGCACCAACTGCCACTCAATTTTAAATATGGGGATCACTCCCCCTGCATCTCATACTATATATGAATCATGGTTGTTCTAGTTGTCTTCATGAATACTGGAATTATTTCTTCAATTACTGGAGTAAGTGTCTCATCATAGTCTTCTCCCTCTTGCTAGGAGAATCTTCTGGACACACATCAGGCTTTGTACATCTGCAACATGCTTGATCTGTTAGATCAATCTTGGAAGTCAATACTAACTTCTCTTCTAGTCTCACGAAAAAATCCATATCCTAGTCTTTCTGACTGGCTTCCTTCTTTATCACTAAAACAAGAGAATCTTCCCAGGAGATTTCATATCTCCTAGAAGTCTTTGAAGCTACGGTCTAGTCTTCTTATGGCATTTGTCTCCCATTCCTAGAAGATGTCTCTTCATCTAATCCTTTCTAAGATCATGCTTACTCTGAATCTTGATTTCTTCTGAGTCTACAAGGACTTCATCATCTCTTACAGGATATACTTGGTGTTGAATACCAAGTCTTAATATGAAAAGCTGAGGTAGACTTCAAATAGGTTCAAGTTCCTGTCAAGGTGGCTTCATTATGCTTTGAAAAAGTCTACTGTGAGTTCTTGTTCTAATGTTCGGTTATCTTTGGAGCCTTCTGCTCCTTACAATCAATCTCCATATGAGATACTCTGGATCTCAAAAGATAGCTTCTTCTTCATCTTCTTTGGTACATGAATGTATATGGTCATGTGCATAGTCTTCTTCATGTCTCATCTAATCTGTTGCCTTCTGCAACCTTCACTATGGCTTCCTCGGGGTTATCACCTGTGACCTTAAACAAAGTCAAGAAAACAACAAGCAAGAATAATACTCTTTTGATAATAGCAATAAAACAATAGCACGAATAATCGTCACAATAACTCCTTTAGAGCTATCACTTGTCCTGCCTGGAACAAAGATCAAAAGTAAGAAATACAATGCGAAATGAGATCAACACTCTTCTAGTGTTGTGATCAAACATTCCTCCATGGTAACTTGGAACCAACACAAGAAGTTTATCCTAGAGGAGATGTTAGTTGTATCTGGTAATATGCTCGTATGCTACAAAGTATAATACTTTTCAAAGACTGCTACCTCAACTATAGTGTTTTACTTGTAATGAGGTAGTTATCAACTTGTCATGTGCAACTTTGAATCTTATCAACTTAATCAATCAAACCTGGAACCTGGAGTCTTGTCCTCAAGAATGAGCGTATTGCTTTTCTTTCAAGTCTCCTTCACTCAAGATGACAAGTGCTTTCTTTAACCTGTCCTCTGTACTAAGACAATATGCTATCTTGACAGAAGTTTAAGTTAGAGAATAAACTCTAATCTCAATCTAATACCTTGTCTTTAATTTGACCAAGAGTTAGTATGATGTTCATAACTTCAACATACAACCTAGATGTCAAGATAATGTCATAATGAATAGATGCATATAAAATGATCAAACCTGAGGTGCATTATTCCTCTGAATGTGCTGGATCTGAGATCCTTTTGGATCTATGACAAAAGATCCCTTCTCCTGCAAGTACCCTTTAGAATAATAATGCATTTTAAACACATGTAAGTACATACCTCTGACGGTATCTTGCTAGGGTAAGGTGCACTAGGACAATAACACAACAGTCCCAACACTTCACAAAAACTTTTACTGCAATTGGAACTACAGTTGGTGCTAGCACTGCAACTGTAATTGTAACTGGTACTGCAACTGCAACTATAACTGGTACTGCAACTATAACTGGTACTGCAACTGCAACTTAGGGTTTTATGAGGAAACCCTGATTTTTCAACTTTCAAATTTTAGAATTTTGATCTAGGGACTAGATGCGTTGGGCTGAGGTGAGTAGGCTGGAGCTCTCTGTTTTCAGAAATTTCAAGTTTTACCCCTTGAAACTTGACCTGCGCCATTTCTGGATTGGTACTTTTGGTACTCGTTTTGGTTTCCTGGTTTTTTGGTACCAGCCAAAACTAGGGTTTGACTTTCCGGAGGATCTGGCCACTGAAAAGGTGCGCTCAAGGTGTCAATGAGTTCTCTAGGCTAGGGCGCACTTCCCTAGATGGTTTTTAGGCTGAAATTCTCTTCCAATAAAAAAGCCCTAATTTTCTTGTATGACAACAATGATGTTTTTGGTTACCTGATGAAAGGTGCTCTATTAAGTCAAGCTCTAATACCATGTTAAATATAGAGCTGCTATTAAGTTCTTTTCAATTTACTAGATAATAATAGCATAAGCAGGATCACTGAAAGAAACACAATCACAAGGTACACATCATTTATCTTGGGAAACCCTCATGGGGGAGAAAACCCAACAATAACTTCCTTAATATAGATTGCCAATACAATGCCAAGATAATAAACCAAACACTAGAGAATATCCAACACTGAGCAATGCACCTCTCTCTCTTCTTCTTCCGACAACTGCAACTTCCTTCAAACTTGCACACTAGATGAGTGACTTGAGTGAGTGTACAATTGAGGTGCTGGCCTTCTTTATTTATACTAGTTGGCAGGCGCTGGAAAGGTGTCTCTTCATTGGGCAAGGCCGACTTCTCTTCTTAGTGGTTAAAACCACTTTAATTAGGCCTAGGGGCAAACTTCTTAATTAGCATAATATAATTAGGGTTTGACCAATCCACAAAAGGGGATTTGGTCATTTACAATGCCTGACATGATCAATCCAAAAAAGGGGATTAATCCAATTAATAATGACTCAATAATAAATAGAATACTCTTTGCAATTACAATATTTCAACACATTTATGAGCCAATGGCTTTCACTTTATTTTGCATGACTTCAAGTAAGGTGCCAAGCATCTAGTGAAGCACCATAATCCTATCTTGCTCTTCTGTCACAAAGAGTTATATCGCTCTCAAGCTAGTGACTGTGGGCAAGTGAAATCATAGGTGTGATCCCTCTCACTTCTTGCAAAGGATCAATTTTATTCCCATTGAGTTGGTTTGCCGTGAGGGTAGTTGGTACCATAAATAGCTAAGGATTAAGCCATTGCTGTGAAAGATGAATACCCATGGCCTCAAACAAGCGATAGTGACGCTAAGTGCATATCAATTGTTATAAAGGCCGCAAAGGGGAAGTGAGTTTTATTTCACATTTCCCTTGCATCCACAAAAGGGGAAGTGTTTTTTATTTCCCATCGCCCTTGGTTCCATGAAGGGAAAATCCCTTTCACCCTCGAGTTTATAATTGTGAGGAAGGATAGGTTGCCTTTCCATTTGTTTTCAAAGGCGTGACTATAAGGTCTGCCTATGTGTCTTACCAATTGTAGTCGAAGTGGTGAGTTGAGACCTTGAATTACCATTGTGACAAGAGGTTGAAGCTTGCATATGATCTAAGTGTTCTTTGATTGCCTCTCGACCTACGAAGGGTTTTAACTCTCCGTTAATGCATTTGCAATCATGACTGTGAGTCATAGGGGATCGTTGCTTCTTCATCCATGAAGGGCTTGGCTGCTTCGTCATTTGGACCTACAATCGTGATTTTCAACCCATTGCTTGTGAGCTTGCAAAGGGTTGACCCTTCACTCTTAAACTATGTTGCACGGGGATGTGTCCCTCCAAAAAAAACCCTCGTACCTGTTGTTCCGGCGTTTCGGGGACTTGGGGACCCCTAGGAAACGTCCCCAAACTGGTGGGGATTTCATTGGGGACTCAGAGACTTGTTGGCCGCCCCCAAAATGTTTTGGGCAGATTTTAGAGACGTTCCAAACAGATTTTGGGGATGTTTCTAGAACCTATTTTAGGGATGTTCTAGGCAGATTTTGGGGATATTTCGGGCATATATCTTCAGTTTTGACAATGGACATTGATGATTGGACAATATGATCATTTTTCCCATCCATTTTTTTTGTATTGCATTGAATCTAATTCTGCTGTACAAGTTGCAACTCAAAACATGGGTTTTGTATGATGTGTTTCGATTTCGGTTTTTGGTGATTTAACTACTGTATTTTCAGCAACAACATTGCAGCAAGCAAAGCCTCCATGTCAAAAAACTAGGAAATGCAACATTTCAAAGGGCTGATCCTTGTGATTATTGCTCTTGTTCTTCTCATTTTTCAGGTCATCTCAACTTTTACATACTATACATGGGTGTCCAGGAGTCATTCATGTCCAATTCTTCCACCATCCCATCTTCAAGAATTGTGAAAACAATCAGATAGCAGTGACTCAGATTGGGTACTGAATGTTTGAATAAATTCCTATTCAATCACCTTCTTAATCTGAAATATGAATCTCATATCTTTACAAAACCGAAGCGCTTTATAGTGGTTTTCAACACAGCTGTAAAAATCTGTAGAACCGGTTGAGACGAGAATGCCTTTTATGTTTTAAAATAATCATCATTAACAAGAAATATGAGGAAGAAATGTTGCTTTAGAGACAATTCTCCGTCTGATAGACCTTCATGGACCTTATTGCAAATCGAAATAGTTACACGTAATTTTCCTAAAGTTAAACTGCATTTTTCTCATGACTAGGGGCCAATAATCGAATACCACTTGACCCTTTTTTAAATTGCCCAAGGTTTTCAGAATTGGCAAGCGTAAGGATTGTGCATGATACTATATAATATAGCCCGTTATGCTTACAAGCTTGAAGCAACTACAAATGTTTATGGTGAATTCTAAAATTTTGATTTTTTTTTAATATTATTATTATTATTATTATATTATTGCTATCCCCTGAAAAGTTTGGGGGTGCACTATAGTCGTCTTGGGGATGCATCTCCCCATCCTGAAAACTAGTGCAACATAGTTCTTAAACTAACGAAGTGCAAAAGGTTTTAATCTACGTTACCAAGAGCGCCCACCCCTTCTTCATATCCTGGAAGCCCGCTCCGAGCGGGAGCGCCTAGGAAGCCAGCCTTAGAGCGCGCTCCAAAAATCCTGGAGCACGCCTTGGCCTACTCATGGTCACTCCTTGCCAATTTGGGAGCGTTGTGCTCCATAATTTTTGGAGTGCGCTCTCAAGACGTTCTGGGCAAGCTCTCTCCATGCTTTTTGTGCACGCCAGTGAGAGACCCGGACGCTTCTGCACATAACCAAAAAAAGACATTTTTTTTATAATTTTTTTAATAATTTATGAAAAGGGTGGGTCCTGCCTTAGGCTTAGGGTTTAGGGGAAAGAAAGGAGGAGAGTAAAGGAGCTATTACCCCTCCATTCTCCTCATTCTTTCATCTATGTTTGCTTGAGCTTGGAGAGGAGGAGAGAGCAAAGGAGAGCTTGGAGAGTGCAGATTTGTGAAAGCTTGGAGGAGAGAAAAAATGAGAGCTTGGAGAGTGCAGATTTGTGAGAGCTTGGAGGAGAAAGCAAAGGAGAGCTTGGAAGAGTTAGCAAAGAGGAGCTTGGAGGAGAGAACAAAGGCAACCATCTATCTCAAGTTTCAACTTTCTAGTTTCAAGAGCTAAAGAGGTAAGCCCAAACTCCATCTCCCTCATTTCTTTGGGTTAACTTTGTTAAATGTTTATGGTTTTTTGGTCTTCTTCTACTCTTTCCCATTCCTTCTTCTCCCTCATTTCATTGCTGTTTGTTCATCTAAAACTTGAGGAAAATGGTCTTCTTTTGGTTTATCATTCCTTTTTTGGTTCTCATGGGCTTGGCGGGGAATAGACATTGGAGGGAAGAAGAGGATAGTGGTCATTCTCATGATGACCTAGAATATGAAGATGGTGAAGGGTTTGAAGAGGATGAAGAGGGTGAATAGGGCAATGAGGTGGCAAAGCTTCATCAACACCCTTGTGGAAATTTGTGACCAAAGTTGAGGAGGCTAAAGGTGGTGTAACGGTTAAATTTTTTTGTCCTCATGATTGTTATGATGGAAAACCTTTTGTCGGTTCATATACTCGTGTGAGGAGGCATCTTTGTGGTGTAATGGATAGTGATGACAGGAAGGGGGCCACTGGGATCACAGTTTTCCCTAAGATGGCCAAGGAAGAGAGACAAAAATACATAAAGATAGAGGAAGCTGCACAAAAAAAGCATGGTAAAAAACAAAAGCTTCACTCTGATGCCTCATCTAAATTTGATGGCAACACATCTCCATCTCCTCATGGTTCTGGTACCTCTAGATCTAAAAGAACAATAACAAATTTCCTTGATATTGGAGGTAGGGATGAGGTGGATGCAAAAGTGGTATGGTTTCTCTATGCTTGTGGTATCCCATTCAATGTACTTTGCTCCCCCTATTGGCATGATCTTGTCAAGGGAATCAACAAAGACCCCAAAAGATACAAGAGCCCCTCCTATGAGAAAACTAGAACTGTGTTACTTAACAGGGAGAGAGCAAAAATTCAAAGAGCTCTAACATAGTTTACAGATGATTGGGGGGACTTTGTGGTATCCATTGTATCGGATGGTTGGACAAATGTTAGAAACCAACATTTGATCAATGTTCTTGGTGTTTCTGCTACCAGTGCAGTGTTTCTTGTAGCACATGACTCCTCCTCAATCTTTGCATCTTCTCAAAACATTATAGAGATCTTATTGAAAATCATTAATGATGTTGGTCGTTCTAATGTGATTCAAGTAATCACTGATAATGCAACAAACTGTAAGGGAGCAGGTAAAATCATTGGGCAAGCTCATCCACACATCTTTTGGTCTAGGTGTTTGGTGCACACCTTGAATCTTTTGATGCATGATATTATCAAGCATAGAGAATGTGGATGGATTAATGACTTGTACAAAAGAGGGAAGAAACTCATCAAATTTGTCACATGTCATACAAGGGTCAATTACTTTTATGGCACTTACTCTAGGTTGTAGCGACTTAAGATTGCAAAAACTAGATTTGCTAGCTATTACCTCACCTTTAGGCGCCTATTGAACGTGAGACAAGCTTTGGGTGCTATGGTGATGAGTGATGCATGGGATGAAATGAGCACTAATAGAGAAGGTGCTAATGCAATGAAGGAGACAGTTTTTGATAGTCAATTTTGGTCACAGGTTTGGTATGTTTTGCAATTCACCAAGCCAATTTATAACATGATCAGGTTTGCAGATTCAGATCGACCAATCATTGGGGAGGTGTATGAGCAAATGGATAGCATGTTGGGGCAGATTAAAGACATTGTTGAGCCCAGAGATGTCAACCTGTATAATCATATTCGTGTAGAAGTGGGAAAATGGTGGCAAATGCTAAATATTCCACTACATGCCTTAGCATATGTGCTAACACCTAAACACTATCATGTATCATGGATTTCATCACCAACACTCGATGGTGGGTCCAAGAAAAAACCACACCAAGATCCAGAGGTTCAAAATGGTTATATGACAACATTAGAAAAAATAGACCTGGATGAGGAGTGTGACACCAGACAAAGACAATTGAGCCAGTACATCCTTAGCCATGGTGCCTTTGGGACGAACCTTGCAATTAGAGATCGAGGGAGTTTCAATTCTCTCCAATGGTGGAACATGCATGGCAGTGTTGCCCCACAACTACAACGTTTGGCAACACGGGTGCTTTCACAGGTAGTGAACACTTCTTCTGCAGAGAGGTGTTGAAGCACCTACAGTTTCATCCATAACGTCAAAATAAACAGGTTGAATGTAAATCGATCAGAGAGCTTGGTTTATGTTCATTGCAACTTGCGATTGTTGTCCCATTACTGTGAGGAGGCAAAGATGGATAAATATTAAAAACTTGAAGCGTTGGGACAACAATCCAAAGGAGGATTATTTGAAGGATGGAGTATTGCTTTTAAAGCAATCGGAGAATGCTCTTTTGGATGATAATGATCATGTTGAGATGCCACCCCATCCACTTCCATGGTCCCCATGTCTAGGACTCCAGGTACAACACTAGGGGCTTCATCTTCACTTCCGCCGCGACCGTCTACATCTACTTCTGCACAGTTTCGTGACCACTTTCGTCCTTCTCAGGAGGCTCCACTACCACCACGAGGAGGCCCACGCAACAATCGTGGTGGTGGAAGGAGGATGAGATAGTTTTTTGATGTTTCTCCTTTTTCGTTACTTTAGATGTCATAGTCTATAGATGATAGATTCATAGTATTTTGCAACTGGCTATGTTTAAAGTTTAAACTTTATTGTTTTGGACCTTTCGGTCTTCATACTTCAGTGTAGATGGCCTATTTTGTAAACATAACTATTTGGTCATGACTCATGTTATTGTTCACAGTTGCTAGATTATGGATAACTGATTTCATTCCATAAGCTAATGTTCTACTTTCTATTATATGGCTTAAAAATTTGTATGTTGGTTTGTAAATTTGTAATTGCTAGAATCTAGATGGTTGATGCTTGAACGATTATTCATTGATGTACTATGGATGCCATTTCTATCTATATTAATGTACAAATATGCATGGTTTCATATATTATGTAGCTAATTTGTCTTTTTGCATGTTTTTTCTAATATATATATATATATATATATATATATATATATATATATATATATATATATATATA
>JZKD02S1678628.1:1015136-1026371 GCA_000966675.3 Picea glauca | reverse complement strand
TATATATATATATATATATATATATATAAGATCTCGGGATGCTCTCGCTTCGAAGATTTTCGGAAAATGACGTTCCCAACACTCCCGCTTCGCTCCACGCTTTGGCAACATAGGTTTTAATTGGAAGTCCATTACTTTATACTCCGTGGAAAGGTCATAAAGCATGTTGTTATCGTTATCAAGCCTGCGAGAGAGTCTTGTATGCTTTATGCATGCCCTAGGTGATGAAGCAAACTTGCATATCACTGAAGCTTAGTGAGGAGGTTTAAGTAGTTAGTGTTGAGGCTCAACGACATTGCCTTCACTCAAAATCAACATTAGGGTTTTGAAGTTGGAAGTTCAATTAGTATTCAAGTGTTATATTAAGCTCAATGCCCAAGCCAGTTATTGCCTTGGCATTCTTGAAGGGCATTCTCTTTAGGTTATTCATTGTGGGCTTGCGATAGCGACTAATTGGTGTTTTGAGCTAGTTTATTGGTTTTCGTTTTTCTCCAGTGTGAATTGGGCCGTCGGTGTTGTTGGCAAGCCTTTACCACTTTGTGTGCATTGATCAAAGGATTCTTTAATATTATTGGTAGTGCTCTTTTGTCAAAGCTAGTGTGATTTGGAAGTTGTTACCCAAGTTTCAAGTTCATCAAGAGCCTGTGTTTCCAATTCTATTAGTAAGCCTCGTGCCAATGATATCAGTAACAAGAATTATTGAACACATAATCACAATGCATTTACATGTAGTTCCATAGGCATACATGATTATGAAAGTCATCTTCAGGATTTTGTGGGAGGACTGGATTAAATATTAAACCTTCGATGAGCGTAGAGTTAGAAATGCATTATTGTTTTGCCCACGATATAGTTTAAACCTTTATTTTATGCCACTCAAGTATACTCAAATTTATTGGCACGGTTTTGGATCTAAGAAGTTAATGTGGAATTGTCCAATGATATGCAAGCATAGGTTTGAAACATGGCCTCTAAGAAGGTAAACGAAGCAGAGGAAGGAGCTAACAGAGGTAGCAAAACTAGAACTTAGTTCTATGTACAACGATATAGATCTTAGCATAGGAGTCCCATATGACCGCACCTTTGGTAGCGTGTTTGAGACATATCGAAGGGAAACTCTGATAGTTGAGTCATTTGTCGCCACTTCCAGTAGTGAGACCACTAATTACATGGTACAATTATCATTGTTGCACAGAGTTGGGGCCAGGACAGGGATTTAGCCATGTCCCAACATAATAAGCTGGTTGGTAAAGTTACCCAATACCAGGGAAAGAAGCATTTATGCTAACAATGGAAAATGGTTGTCATATGCTTCCCACACATTGAAGATGATATACAAATTGCCTGCTTTGCAAACCTTGGACAAGGACTTAGTGCAAACATTCGCTAGCAAGCACAATTTAGTTAAGGTGATTGAGAGTTGCAACTACATGGGCATTGGGTTCAATGCATTACGTAGTCATTGAATGGACCATGTTTAATTGGGTAGAAATTCTCTCAAGTAATATTAATGCTACCATCAAGAAATGCTTGAAAATCCCCGTTGCAGTTTGATATCACTGCCTTACTTATTGGATGTAGTGTGTGTGATGAACGATTTCCGAGTTGTGTGATGTGGCATCCATCTCTCCCACCACTCCCTATCCATTATTAGAAGCTATGGAAGTACAAGTATCAAGGCATTATGAGCAATTGTGCGAGGTGGTCTCGGCTCCACTATATGAACTTTTGTTCAATTTGCCTTGCCCAAGGTTTTTGGAGGAAGCCTTGCAAGTACTTGAGCCTATAGGTGATTGTTACGTAGAATGTGATGGGAATTATTTGTGGACATATGGATGCACCGTAACTCCATATATTCTCCCGATGCATGTCCTGGACAGGTTGGTTCTCATGGAAATCGTATACCAAACTGCTAAGTTCGGGGCTAACGTGAGGTTGAAGGAACACAAAAAGGGTTTGTTCCCTTCTTACCCACTCACCGTTGGTGCCTTAACACTTGCTGATTTTTCTGTAGCGCTAACAGAGATAGAGGAAATAAGCTTCTTCAAGTTGATGATGAGCAACTTCAACTTTCAAGGTTCATGAACCCTGTGGCAAGGTTGGTGATCACTTGAAGCAACAATTATTAACCTGGCCTTACTACCATCAAGAATGCCTAGAGGAATAAGGATGTAGGCATGCTAAGGAATCAGGATTATCACTCAGTTTAGGCCAAGAAGTAGGATGTATCGGATCAAGAAAGAATTGGGTAAAGTCTGCTTAAGTCAATCTTGGAACTCATTTTCCATCACTAATCGGGTAAAGCTCTCTCTCCATCATTTTCCAGTACTTGGATTAGTGATGTTTGGCTTTGTTTATGAGGGAGGCTTATATGCTTACATCCTTTTTTTCATTGCTACTAGTAGACAAAGACCCCGACACATTGGTGCCTAGCAGCTCCATTCCAGCAAAGCCCATATCTATGAGGTCGTGGGGAGTTTCCTAGCCCCCCTCAATGATACCCTTGCAGAGCTATGGATTCAGACCCCAGGACAAAGATTGTCCTTCCAACAGGCAGGTCTTCGCTCCCAGTCGGTAGCATTAGGCTGCCCCCTCAGACGGCGAGACACATTGCGGATTGGATTTTCTTCTGGTACTTTGAGATAGTCCTTTATCATGGTTTCTTCTCTTCGACCTTGAATGGTAGGAGAGACACATATTCAAACGTGGATGGCCTGCAGGAATGTAGTGCCTCCTCATCTTCAGCGGACAGATCCAGTGAGCACCGAGGTGCCTTTTCCTCCCCCTTGTACCCTCCTCCGAGGCATCCTTCCAAGGCCTTTTTGTATTGTAGTATCACCCTTAGTTGTTCATGTATCACTTCAGCTTGCCCGTCAACACTTTCTTATCTTGATGTTAAGTTTTAAACCTTAAAAGTATATCTTCTTTTTGTCCCTTTTTATTTAGGAGTGGCCCTTTGTGCTCCCACAATGTAGTGATAATATTGTACTTAGCAGTACCATTGACCTATTTGTGGTCATCTATTGGATATCAATAAAATTATCTTATCTTATCTATCAGATCTAACTCAATTTCCTCCTTGCAACATAACTTTATTCAAATTGCCTTTTGACCATGGGCTTCCAACCACTTTAACTACCTTGGGTAACAATTTGATTTCAACCTTTATTGGTATGATACCACTACCACGTCACCACCCATTTGTCTTCTCGTGCTTGGCTCTTCATTTTCCTCTATTTAGTATGCACATAGCAGTTTGCCTTCTTGCGCACTCTCTACTTTGCCTCAACATCTTCCTTGTGCCACCACACCCACTTTTCTCCCTGCACACATGCTTCACAACACATCATTTGCAGTGTTGCATATGGATGCACAATTAGGTGCTCGTGCATCAGTTTCCACTTGCAGAAAAGACTTGGTCCCTTTGTGTGTACACTGCCTTTTGCCTGCTGCATCACTGCTTTGCCTTTGGGAAATTTCTAGTTCTTTGGTTCTGAAATACACTTACTCTCACCATTAGGTTTGTTTTTTCATTTCACCAAATATTGGTTATACTCTGCACCTTGTGTCTTGAATACTTTCTCCTCCAAAACTTTATCTATCTTTGGATGCTTTTTCTTTGGCATTTGATTCATCCAATCTCTCATCTTTTGCAACTTCATCTGAATCATAACCTACAAAATCATAAAGGTTTTTTACATTAAATATGGCTGATATGTCCAGCTCCTTTTGCAAATCCACTTCATAAGCATTATTTCCAAATTTTCTTCTAACTCTACAATATCCAATCTTCTTCACATTTACCTTATTATATGTGCCCTTAGGATGACGCTCTTTACTTACCATCACTAAATCACTCTCTTGGAATCTCAAAATCCTCCTCATGTTTGCGCTCCTCTTATGTCTTGTGGCGGAGGAGCATCTCTGGTGAAAATGACCATCCTGCATTCAATTTTAAATTTTGCCAATTTAGATAGGTTTGGTATGTTGTAATAAGCTCCCAGTTCAAATTTGGGGCCTGGGGTTTACTTCATTTATCCTCTGCGTGCATTTTTGCCATAACTGTAAATTGCTTTAGAAATTGGCAAAATAGTGAAAATTGCTATTTTGGTAGAGATAGATCTTGATGGAGGAGACGGTTTCAGGAAAAGTGACAATGGGGGATTGTAAATAATGTTGCTAGCTTCAACTTGGTGTAATCATACTTCATCCCACATGAATTTTGATGATGTTTGTGTGCATTTTTTTAAGGCACACAACACATTTTTTTTATTGAAAATAAAGGTAGATTTGGACTATTTTTGCACAATAACAAGTTTCAGGTGTCAACTTGAAAATTTGGAATTGTTGCAAGTTGTAGAATGTTAAAACACACACTATCCAAGTTGAATCATTCAATTTGGCCAAGAATTGAAGCATGGGTGTACATTTTAGTGAAACCTGTCAAGAAACAATCAAAAGCGAGTTTTTGCTGTTTTGATAGATGCAGTGTGAGCAAATGGAGATAGTATGGGAAATTTTGGAAAATGGTTTGTAAGCAAGGTGAAAATTTACAGCTATCAAGTTTTACTTTCTCCAAAGGACATTTGTGCAAATTTTGTTGTGCATTTTCCTAAGCGAATTCAGGAAAATAAATACTCGGTTTTTCTAATGGCAATTTTGGATTTTGATGGACAATGGACATTTTGATTTGCTGGGTTGAATCTGATCATGGTTTAGGATGATGAAATTAGTTGTCATTAATGTCTGTAAGTGCTTAGGATTCATTAGAAATATGTTTACTGCCTTTATGAAGGTTTTCATGTGGGTTTCATGTCTTAGGCAATTTCTGAGTTAATGGCGGTTTTAATATAATGCATGGTTAATGGATTTAAATTGAGAGTTTTTACCTCATGACAGTTATGGTAGTTTCACTCCATCATATATATTTATTCCTTGATGCGATCATTGAGAAAGGAGAGAGGGAGATAGAGAGAAACAAGAGAAAAAATTCAGAGAGAATTTGAATTGTGAGAATTGTACAATAAAGCCATAAATGAATATTAGGGTGGCTGTAGGTGATTAGAGTCAGATAAATACTCTCTATTATAAGAAATGGAGATTGAGATTAGTCTGTACACATTGCAATCAATCCTCCAATTATTTGAATAAAGAACAAGTCTTTTCCAATCATTCAATGTTATGAAATTTTGAATTTTGTAATTGTGTTGGAATGCTTCTGCTATGTCTACTGTGATTTGCAGACCCTAGGTTTGCATTAAGTGGTATCAAAGTAGGATTTTAATTCATGCATGTGGAAATTGCTTGTGTTGATGTGTTTGCATTGGCCTTTGTGAAGGCAATTTTAGCAAATTTAGAAATCATTGGAAGGAGTCACTGGTGGAAGACAGTTCCCAAGAAGAACTGTGAATGGTAATTGGAGTGAGAATTACCAGTCAAGTTAGAACAATGCCACCATGAGGAGCAAGAGGAAGTGCAAGAAATCAAGAAATTGAAGACATGAGAAGAGGATTGGAAGAATTGGAGGCGAGACAAGTAGGAGATGCAAATGAAGAATTAGAAGTTGAGGTCAAAACAACAGAAGAACAAAATACTCCAGAAGAACTAGACCTAGGAGTACAATTAATTAGACTCCGAAGAGATGGGGGTAATACCAAAGCCAAAATTTATAATTATGATGGTAGTGTAAAATAAAAAACCCTAATTGATTGGATAAGTGAAATGGAGGGAGATTTTGAATTTGACAAAATTGAAGATCCACATAGCATTAGATTTGCTAGTACAAAATTAAAAGGTCATGTTGCATTATGGTGGGAATATTTACAAAAGGATAAGGTTGATAATCAAAAGGGAAAGATTGAGACATGGAAAAATATGGTAATTAAAATAAAATAAAAGTTCTTACTAGTAGATTATCAACAAGTTTTGTACAAATAGGCCAAGAAGTTCAGATAGAGAGACATATTGGTCAAAGATTACATAGAGGAATTCTTCAGAATTTCTATCAAATCAGGGATCAAAGAGCTAGAATTTCAGAGAGTATCAAGGTATGTCAATGGTTTGGAATTTGAAATTCAAGTTGAATGATCACTCATTATTTTCAGTTTGTAGATGAGGCATATTGAATTGCCCTAAAGGTGGAAGATACTCTGATTAGAAGGCATCAATGTTCCAAAGGAAGAGGAACTAGAGGGAGGGGAAGATCAAATTTTACAAATGATCAGACAAGCACCAAACCAGATGATGAAATAAGCAGCAACCATAAATTCAAATGAGGTACTAATTATGGGAAGGGTAGAGGCAGACATAGAGAAGGTAGATATACCATCACATGTTATAAATGTGGAGTGCAAAGGCTCAAAGCATCAAAATGATGGAAAAAGAGGTGAAGCACGACAACATATCATTCACGTAGATGAATCATCCATTGTTGGTGACAATGTAGTAGAGATCCAACACGAGTAAGGTGAGAGTCTCATGTTCAAAAGAGTTTTACTTAAGCAGAAAAGAAGATTGTTGAAGAACCTAAACGAAGGTAGAGTATGTTCAAGACAAAGTGTAAAATCCAAGGTAAGTGTTGTAACCTGATAATTGATGGTGTGAGTATTGAAAACTTGGTCTCCATAGAATTTATTGAGAAGTTGAAATTGAAATGCACTCCTCATCCCACCTCATATAGGTGTCTTGGTTACAAAAGGTCATTGAGTGGTTGCGTTAGAGAAGTGTTTATTGAATTTCAAGATGGGTGATTATAAAGATCAAGTACTTTGTGAAGTTCTTGATATGGATGCTTGTCATATATCACTTAGTAGGCCTTGGCTATATGAGAGAAAAGTTTTTCATGATGGTATAAAAACAGTTAAGAATTTGAAAAGGATGGAAATTTTTTTAGGTTGCTCCCTTTGAAAGAAGAGAATGTAGGAGAAACTAACGATATGTTGTGGTTAGTCAAGATGTCAGGTTTGAGGAGGACTTGGATTTTATGAGGTCCCATGAGATCACAACAGGTGGTGATGAACAATAGGCCCCAAAGGTTGAGGAGAGTACAGTTCCATCCAGTACAAAGGAGCAACCCTCAGATCATGAAGAAGAGTCAGAGGAGTTTGTGGATCCTCCTAGTGACCAGGACACGAGACCTATATGGCTTCAAGAGATCTTAAAGGAGGTCGAGGGACATACAATCCCCAGAGACACCCGCAGGGAGAGAAGACCTCCAAAGAGATTTGACTCATATGTGTCTCTTATGAGCAATATCATTGATTTCGAGCCTTCCAGTTTTGAGGAAGCAACATGCCAATAGGTTTGGAAGGATGCCATGATGGAGGAATACCAATCCATCATGAAGAATGGCGTATGGGATATAGTTCTGAGACTGAAAGGGAAGTCGATAGTGACTTCCAAGTGGATCTACAAAATCAAGCATATTGTAATTGCCAGTATCGAGAAGTATAAGGCAAGGCTTGTAGCAAGAGGGTTCTCCCAAAAAGAGGGAGTAGACTACGAGGAGACCTTTGCTCCAATGGCTAGGTATACTTCTATCAAGACGATTATTTCTCTCGCTTCAGTTATGAAGTGGAAGATCCATCGGATGGATGTGAAGACAACGTTTCTCAATGGTGTGATTGAGGAAGAGGTATATATAGAGAAACCTCAAGGATTTGAGGTACATGAAAGGAAAACTCGTGTGTAGGTTGAAGAAGGCGTTGTATGGACTCAAGCAAGCACCTAGGGCATGGTACTCAAGGATTGATGGGTATTTGCAGAGCTTGGGCTTCGCCAAGAGTGATGCAAACCCCAACCTATATCTCCTACAAGTTGGTAAGGATCCTCTCATATTGGTGTTATATGTCGATGATTTGTTTCTCACAAGAGCTAAAAAGCTCATTATCGGGTGCAAAAAGGAATTGGCCTCAGAGTTCGAGATGAAGGATACTAGATTGATGCATTACTTGGGATTAGAGGTGTTGATATTATGGTAGCCGTGGGAGGTATTTACCTCCACGTGTAAACCTGACGAGAATAGAATATTTCGAAAAGCAAGAAGAAACCCTAATTGATTGGTTAATAACCCTAGAAGACAAGTCGGCTCAAGGGAATGACTTGTATTAGGTTATTAGCCTCCAAGAGAAGAAGTCGGCTAAAGGAAATAATATATACTAAAGAATTCGTACCCAGAATGAGAAGTCGGCCCAGGCAGTTTGCCAGATTTAGTATAAATACAGGAGGCCAGCCTTCATTCTGGCAGGCATTCTCATAACTGTAGAAGCAACACTTGTGCGCACTGCAGTTGGCTAGTTTGTGCGCAAGTTTGGAGGAGAGCTGTCGTTGCAGCTGCTGCAGCTAGCAGATTTCGGTTTTGGCTTGGACTATCTCTTGGTTATGGTTTGGACTCTCTGATCAGCTCTTGCTTGGTGCGCTATCCTTGGAGAAAAGTGCGCCACCCTTTGTTTGGCTATCTAGCCTAGGGTTTGCTTCCAGAATGGTTCTCTGTCAAGGTTAAGGTGCTCGGAGGGTGGCTTCAGCCTATGGTTGGGTGACAATAGTGATATTGTCTATGGTAAAATGAGCACATTCTAACAGGTTATGGGCCCACACCTCCTTCTTTCAGTCTAACCATTGGAAGGGAGCATAACCATAAGGATACTAAGCTTGTTGAAAGAACTGCTGCTAGGGTTTCTAGCAAGAGCTGTCACCGAAGCACTGTCACTAGGGTTACTAGCAGGTGCAGTTGCAGAAACCCTAATCCTCTTGTTGAGGCACCTTAAGTGAAGAGATTGACCTAATTTCTAGATAGACTAGTGCGCCCTAGCTTAGCGCATCTCTTGGTACTCTCAGCAAACCAAGACGTCAAGTTTGAGTTTTTGATCAAAATCTAGGGTTGACCAAGTCAAAGCAACCATGACTTACTCTATGAAGTCAGAAAACAAGTTAGACGGGGCTTCTAACTTCATAGCATGGAAGACAAGGATTGACCTCATCCTTGCCAAGAATAAAGTGTTGGATATCGTGAAAGGAATGATCGTGGAACCAGAGTTTGAAGAAGGAAAAGAGAAGGAACCACAGAACGTTGCAGTTATGGAGAAGTTCAAAGATGGTCACATCAATGCCATGAGTATCGTAGTGGACTCTATAAAAGACCACTTGATACCCTACATCTCCCATCTTGACTCATCTAAGAAGATGTACGATGCCCTAACAAACCTCTTCTCAGTCAGAAACATTGGACAAGTAATGAGTCTGAAGAATGAGCTTCGTGACATGAAGATGAATGATGATGACAGCATAACATCATACTTTGTGAGAATCTCTCAATTAAGAGATCAACTACAAGCTATTAAAGAGATCATTTCAGAGAAGGAATTGGTAAACATAGTACTCAATGGTCTTCCCAAGACATGGGATGCATTTGCCGCAAGCATGAACGCAAGGAAGGAGTATCCTACATTTGAAGAACTTTGGACTTCTTGTGCTCAAGAAGAATCAAGGATCAGTGCAAAAGAGAAACCCCAAAAGAAGTACGATGATCAAGCCTTCACAATAAGATTCAAGAATTTCAGGAACAAAAGGAAGTTTGGTTCAAGGAAGAAGCCAAATCAAGAGAAAGATATGTTAGAAATACAATGCTTCAACTGTCGAAAGTATCGTCACTACAAGAATCATTGTCCCAAGCTAAAGAAAAAGAAGGAGACACATGAAGCATCAGTTGCTGAAGAAAAGGAACCTACAAAGAAGACCAAGCAGGATAAAACAAACTTCTTCTTCTAAGATAAGGTAACAATTCTCTTCATTGTTCTTGTACATACCATGTTTTCTGTACATATCTTGCATATCTATTCAAAGAGAAACTATACTTATGAAAGAAAAACAAGATAAGGACTGCTATCACTATGACTGTAAGACAAGCTGCAAGATAAGCCGAAATCAGAATCAATCTTGAAGAAACCCAGAAGAAGTAAAGCCAAAAAGAAGTCAACAATCAAGAGGAAATTGGAAAAAGATTTGTGACACTTTGCAGAAGGCAATAAGGATGCAGACAGAAGCATGGAATCTCCTAGATGGAGGGAGCCGATTATATATTACCAAAAGGAGCATGCATTCATACGTGAAGCAAGGATTAGGAGGGAGCCAATCCTATGATCCATTGAAGATGATGAAGTATATATCCATGGTAGCAGCCATGAAACACAGTACATGTTCAGAAGAAGTCTTCTTTGAAAATAAGCCTTAAAGTATCCCTGGTTTTCCATCCACATCCATGATCCCATGATGAAAGGAAGAAGTTGGAATCTTCAGGGCATGGAATCTATAGAAAACTCCATGGACCCAAGAGCTAAAGAGAAACATGAAGAAGAACATGAAGATTCCAAGAAAGAAAGAAAAGCCAGAACAACCAGTCATTGTATCGAGAATCACAAGATTACCAACAAAAGCAATCAAGTAGAGGAACTGAAAGTTGTGATGAAGAACAATGTATGAAAGACTTTTGAATGTAAGCATTGCAAGATCCAGAACTAGAGGTTCTCCCAGATGGAAGGAGAAGACTATGATGATTGCTTGTTCCAGTAAACCAAACATACCTCTACATGAGCCATTATATCGTTCGCAATATCCATGGGTTGGAATTGACATCAGATGAATACAAAAGTTGTTCTCTAGAATAATTAAACAAAGAGCGTATGTAGAGAAACCTCAAGGCTTTGAGGTATACCAGAAAGAGACCCTTGTATGTAGATGAAAGATGATTTTGTACGGACTCAAACAACTTGGTGCAAAGCTTCTCATGCACAACAGAAGCGTGGTGAAAATCCTATATGATAAAAGTCAGAATGGTTACTTAGAAGTCCAGGATGATGGATTGCTAATCCATGACAAACTCTCATGATGAAAGAAGAAGTGCCACATGGATATGTTCCAGTTTGAGCCTTGCCACGATGTTATGAGCTAGCAGAAAAACAAAGGAGCCGAATTCAACTATGATATACTGCAATGATCAGAGATATATGAAACCTTCAGAGAAAACCAGTGTTCCATAAAGACCGAAGTACATTGAGATTAAGCATTACATTCTTCGCGATGAAGTCCATAAAAGAGAAAGTAGTTCTCCAATATATATCTCCACATATGAGCAAATAAGCATACATTTTGGTAAAGCCTCTGTCCAAGATGAAAGAGTTTGCGTACTCAAGCTGGAGCTCGTGGAGATGACTTCCCTATTGAAAAAGGAAGAGATGAATC
>JZKD02S1678628.1:1001330-1013141 GCA_000966675.3 Picea glauca | reverse complement strand
AGGTAGTGTAGTTGACAGAAAGAGCACTTATGGTGGTTGTTTCAGCCTGGGATCAACAATGGTTTCTTGGTACAACAGGAAACAAACTTCTGTGGCACTTAGCTCAACAGAGGCAGAGTATATGGCAACCATTTTGACGAGTTGTGAGGCTATTTAGCTTCGCAATATTCTTGCAGGATTATTTGGTCAGGAGTTGGAGCCCATCGTGATTCACTGCGACAATCAAAGTTGTATAGAGCTCTCAGAGAACCTAGTGTGTCACGACAAGTCAAAACACATTGAGATCAAATACCACTTCATTAGAGATAGAGTACAGAAGGGAGTTGTGAAGCTCCAACACATTTCCATAGACGAGCAGATAACAGACATTCTCACCAAACCCCTAGTGAAGGGGAAGTTTGTCTACTTCAAAGACAAGCTAAGAGTGGTAGAGAATACCTCCCTCGCTAAGAGGGAGTTTTGATTTTGTAGCTTCGGGAGGTATTCCCATAAGAGGCCAAGGTGTCAGGCATGTGGGAATCTTCGTTGGCACTATATTAGCCTTTCGTTTCATTGAAATCGACCTTGGAATGAGGCTAGGGCCTCATGGGCAAGTTGATGGGATTTGTGGGCTTGTTATGGGGTGTCACACCCACAAAGAGGAATAAAATATTCTAATTAATTGTTGAGTTTAGGAAGGGCTCCTAAACTCACTCATTAGACTTGTATATAAAGGAGAGATGTCATGGTGACATTCATCTTTGTGGCATCATGGAGTTAGCATAAGTGAGTAAACACTTGTGCTAGGGAGTATGGAAATTGTAACAAGGATATTTCTGCACCTAAGCAATCTGGCCTAGGGTTTCTGGATTAGATGTGGGAAGTGAGGAAGGACGCACATGCGGAGGAAGCTGAGTTTTTTGTACATGTACGTGGGTTGTAGGAAGGTGAATGGTGTATCTACGTGGGTTGCAATGGGGACAGTTGCTTATGTACGCACATTGTAGTAAGGTGAATCTCATACATCCGTACAAGTTTTCTGGGCATGAGTAGGTTTGTACAGGCTGGCGTCAATAGATCGTACATGTGCTCTACAACAGAATTGTAGACAAAAGAAACTTCCATGGATTTGCTGAGGTTTGGTTTTCTGATTTTTTGGTTATTGGAGGACAAGGTTGTCTTGAGATTTTGGTGAAATTGTATTGGCTGGGAGGGTTGGTTTTGCTCTCGGAATTTTTGAAATTAACAAAATTACAAAACAAAAAAAATTGTGTTTCATGTGTATTGATGATTCATCTCTAATCTTGTTGTTTCTGCTGCATATGTTTTTAATCAATAATTTTCAGTGTAAAATTGTTTAGTGATAACATCTAGGGTTTATTGTTAGCTCACTAGGAGGCAATTTTCAGATCTGAAAATTAGTCACATAGAGTTTCATGTGAAAATTGAATGATCTTAAATATTGTTCCATAGAATACCTCGCCCACACTTCCTTTAAACCAATAAATAGTTCAATTTCAGACCACAACTGCTTAACATAAGGACATTTTGTGAATGCTACTATTTCCTCTTCTTTTTTGTAGAGAATGTAAATTTCAAGCCCCTGTTTGGATCGTTTCTGCAAATTGTCCCAATTTAACACCTTATTCATTAAGGCTAACCACAAATATTTTTTCCTTTTTTGGAACATTTACCTTCCATAAGCCTTTCCACCACTAGGCTTTATTGAAAAGTTGGCTTGGTATCCAATATTGCCAAGTAATATCCTAAGATTTTACTTTTGGACCAAACAACTAAATCTTTCTTGTCATTCATTCTAATATGGCTTCTAACTAAACTCTACACACAAGCATTCCAAATATCTGTGTTTCCACCTTCCAAACCTTAAATACATGCTTTCTTTTAACCTTGTTGCCACAATTTGGAGTTCATTTGATCTACTGCCTAATTGAGTGTATAAATGCCTTTGTCATGTACAAGACCAATTGACGCTTTTGGTAGCCTACAGTGTTATTTACACCTTTCCCACGAATCCACCCCAACTCATACTTAGTTTCCATTACCAATCTTCTATACTAACCGCTTATTAGAGGGAAAGACTAAACTAAGGCCTTCCACAAACTGTCCCCCAAAATAATTCTCTAGTACAAACTTTTAGCTACCAAAGGCTTCCTAAAATAATGAATAATTTTCAACACCCACCTTCCTTCATCTTTTGGCTTTGCTATTACCTTCCACTTAGCTAAATGAATCTTCTCATTTTGAGTTTTTCTAGACCATAGGAATTTGAAAACCATTGTTCTTATTTTTTCTAAGATTCCTTTTCAAACATAAGCTAGTGTGTTCCAGAAGATCAGTATAGATTCAAGGACAGACTTTACTAGAGTCAATCTTGCACCACTCGATAGCCACCTGTTACACTGAATATTAATTCTTGCCTCAATTTTTTCTACTAACCATTCCTAGTCTTTTATCCCATACCCATTAGGTTTGAGTGGAAAACCAAGGTATTTGAAACCTTCATTGAAACCAATACATCTGAAAGGGAATATCTCCAAAACCTACATCTCTATCTCCTCATACAAACAAGAAAATGAAATTGCAAACTTCATATTATTTACCTCCATACCTAGGGTGGAAAGTGTCGGGCGGGGGAGAGGGGATGTATTATAATCCTTGAAGGAATGACAGTACTAACATATTCTTGGGGTATCAATATTGCATCTAATAAGGAAGCTTATGCATTAATGCAAAGGATAAAGTTAGAAATTGAAGCTAATATTTGCTCTTTGATCGTCATATGGGATTCAAATCTTGTCATTGGAAAAATGGGTTCAAATATTGTTGTTGTTGATCATACTCTAGATGAAATACTCGATGAGGCTAAAAAAGAGATCCTTAAATTTTCTAGTACTAGCTTCTTCCAGGTATTCTGAGAGAACAATAAGGTTGCAGATCATTTTGCTAACAAGGCCACCCTCTTAAAATAAGGGGTTGTTAGCATCAATGGAAACCAAGATACTCAACCCATTCCATAGTATCAACATGAGGTATAAGCAACATATCGAAGAGTTAAGGAGTCACATGGCCAAGTGTGTGGTCATTAGATTGTATCACATGAATAGTTATGGGATGAGACAGGGGGATCATTTCCACATACCCTTAGTTATGTTGTTGCACATTTATGTATTTGGGAGTGGTATTATTCTTAGTCATGGTGGGATTAACTAGATGGTATTGTGGAGGAAACAACACTGGTTCATCTAAGCCCTAGCAAGGCGCACATTGGTGTTTGGATTATGGCCTTGGAAATTTGGTGAGCCTCCCCCTTAGGAACCCATGTTTGGAGAGCTCTTAGTTGCAGAATTTGGCTTCTCTTTTGGAAATTATGTTGGTTCAATCTCGCCTCAATTCTCATGCTTGCCAACTCTATTTTATTTTAATGGTGCATTTGAGATTTGTTCCTACTTTTGGGAAAGTGCAAGCTCGTTTTTGGTTGTTTGGTGGTATTTTCTCTTATGTCTCTCACGTGGTTTTCTTGCTAGTTCTTAAGATAGAGGTTTGTTCTTTGGAACCTTAGTGAAGGTCTTACATTCCCTTTGGTGTGGCATTTTCAATTTATGTCTCCTTTCTTTGGTATCTTGTTCTTTTCTTGGTTTGGGCGAGGACTATTATGTGGTGTTTAAGCAAGTGAATTGGTGTTCTCTGTCACCTCTCAATGGATTACCAAGACTTGAGGGAGGCTAGGAGAACCTTGAGAAATCATGAAGAAGTTATCTAGGTAAATAGGGCATCAATTGATACATCCAATACAAAGATTCATGAGAATGAACATAATGCAATATCTCAGGTAGCAACAATTATGGGCACCTTGTATCGTAGAAGCCTCAAATGGCATCCTTGGAAGCAGAGTGTAATATGTTGTAGACTTTAGTCATTAACATAAGCAAGGGAGGTCATTTAGGGGAATCAAACTAGGTCCAATCAGTGAATTCCAATTGTGGCTAGTTGAATGAGGAAGCAACAATGCACCATCTTGATGACGTAATGGAAGTTGAGTAACCAACTCCAGAAGCAGGAAATGCAACACTTGAAGAAAGGACGAGTAGACACACCTTCTATTAGTTTTCATGTTTTGTAAGGTTATTATATTATCTAGTTTGTTTTGTAGAATATATACCTCCAGAATTACTAGGTTATTTTTCTTCTGGATATCATTAGGCTATAAGCGACTGACATATAAATAACATAGAAATTTGCTACAGTTGGAAATCTCTGAATATTTTTTGGATGTAATCTCTTTGCAGCTTGCTAAATTATTTTTATTTAATATAAATCTACTAGTTATTGTTAATGCGTGTGTGTACCTCCATACCTATAACAGTTCTCCAACATATCCATAATCTCTTTTAATTTGCTTACTTCTTTGAAAATTCCTTTCGGGGAAGGAAAAACATCATCCATGAACAATAAATGGGATAATGATAAATCTCTTCCTATTTTAACTCCTAAAATTACCTTTGTTCTTTTGGTTTCCATATCTGTTCTACTTAAATTGTAGTGTAGCTAGGGGAATAATATGGGGTATCTACGGAGGTACTTAAGGGGAATAATAATAGAGATGTATTGTTAGGTATGAAGGCCACTTTTAGTAAATAAGGCCTACTATAAACACAATAAATGTAAGATGGGTTACTAGAAGGCTCATGCTCTAGAATGTTCTGTTGAAATTTTGGTATGCTCGTTTAACCATAGATAATGTCACATCATTGTCACCCAACCATAGGCATTCACATATGCCACCCCCAATCACACTAACCTTTACTTAGAAAAAATCCGACAAGCCTACTCCAGAACCAACAAATAAACCCTAGTTGCTAACTGCAACAACAACTCAAGACAAGTAGAGCGTTCCTTCTCCAAGGGTAGTGCACAAGAGAGAGAGTCTCCATATCCACAGAACAAGTACCATACACAACTGTAGCAGCTGCAACTGCACTACTCTCTCAAACTTGCGCCATACTAAGCAGGAATATCACCAAGATAATCACCAATAATGTCATCAAGAGAATCACCAAGAGAGAGACCAAGACCAAGAGATGACCATGCACCCTTATTCCTCCTTGCAGCTGCAACTGCAACTCTCCACAAGACTTGTGCTCTGACAGGGTATACAAATGAGCTAAAACATTATCTATCTCTATTAATCTGTCCAATGACTTTTCTAGTTGTGTCGACCTGACTTTTTGGTAATTATATTTTTTGTTTGTCTTTTTCCTGTGGAGCCGACTTGTATTTCTAGAACATAATATTCTGATATTATTTATTCTGCTAGGTCGACTTGTCTTCTAGGGTTTCCACACATTTGTTTAATGGTTCACTTGCTTCCGGAATATTCTATTATAAGTCATAGGTTACATGTGGAGGTTAATACCTCCCGCTGCTACCAAAACATTAACACTCCCTCTTAGCTAGGGAGGTATTAACTAAGATGTTCTTCATGTAGTGGTCTCAAACACATCCATCCATCTCACATGGCATGGGAAAGACTCACAGGGTCTTGCAGACCAGTCCACAGATAGCATCACCATAGCCACACAGGCTACCATATGATCAAACATATCACGTATCACCATCATAGCCGCACATTAACCATCTAGCTGGAAAACACCTCCAACACTATTGGTTGGCCCTCCATCTAGTAACCTTCGATGCTACTGATCGACACTCTAACTAAGAATCATTTCCGACACTATAGGTCGACATCTAGTTCATACAGAACTACTAACTCGTCAGTTCACACAAAAGTTGACTCAAAAATTTAACACTCCCTCTTAACGAGGAAGGTATTCCTCTTGGCACAATCATCATCATTGCTTCTGCACTTCTGCACACCTCGATCATTGTCTTGTTGTCAATCATGGATCTATATGACATAGGAAGTTCTGCACTTTCACTGGAGTAGCATACCAGCCTTTGTTGGAGTAACATACCAACTTGCATTGGGGTAGTATACCAGCCTGCATTGGAGTAGCATACCAACCTGCAGTGGGCTAGCATACCAGTCTACGTTGGAGTACCACCCTGCGCTAGGGTAGCATACCAGCCTATGTTGGAGTACCAACCTGCGTTGGGGTAGCATACCAGCCTACGTTGGAGTACCAACCAGTGTTGGGGTAGCATACTTGTTGAAATATTGTAACTGCAAAGAGTATTCTATTTATTATTGAGTTATTATTAATTAGATCAATCCTCTTTTATGGATTGATCATGTCGGGCATTGTACTTGACCAAATCCCTTTTTGTGGATTGGTCAAACCCTAATTATATTATGTTAATTAAGAAGTCGGCCCCCAGGCCCAATTAAAGTGGTTTTAACCACTAAGAAGAGAAGTTGGCCCTACCCAATGAAGAGACACCTTTCCAGTGCCTGCCAGCTAGATGGAAATAACCGTGATTCTATGTGATAACCAAAGTTGCATAAAAATGGTAGAGAACCCTACGTTCCATGACAAGTCAAAACACATAGAAATCTGATATCACTACATTCGTGATATGGTGCAGAGAGGAGCCATAAAGCTCCGTTATGTTGGCATGGATGAGCAGATTGTAGATGTGTTGACCAAGCCTCTGTTCCATGTAAAGTTTGAGCACTTTTGAGACAAGCTTTGTGTAGTTCGAAAGGACCTCCCTCGAAAAGGGGAGTAGCTTCGTGCTGATGTTAATGTGATGCCACCCTTGTGCTGAAGATTTTCAGCTTCGTGTTGATGTTGATGTGATGCCAGCGTTGTGCTAAAGATTTCCAGCTTAGTGCTGATGTTGATGATGCTCTAGCCTTTGTGCTGTGATGTTGTTGTTGTTGATGTTGTATCAACTTCATGTTGTTATTGATGATGATGATGTATTAGTGTTATACTAATACATGTTGATGCAGATGACAATGATGTCATTCCAGCCCCTTGTTGTGTATGATGATATTGAAGATGGGAAAAACTTCCAATGATTTATAGATATGCCAGTCAGTGTTCCAGATACTGTTGATGTTGTTTCCCTCTCTCTCTCCTGATGATCTTGTTGAATACCCTTCTTGTTAAGGGGGAGTGTTGAAATATTGTAACTACAAAGAGTATTCTATTTATTATTGAGTCATTATTAATTAGGTCAATCCCCTTTTGTGGATTGATCATGTTGGGCATTGTACTTGATTAAATCCCCTTTTGTGGATTGTTCAAACCCTAATTATATTATGCTAATTAAGAAGTCGCCCCCCAAGCCCAATTAAAGTGGTTTTAACCACTAAGAAGAGAAGTCAGCCTTGTCCACTGAAGAGACACCTTTCCAACGCCTGCCAGCTAGTATAAATAAAGGAGGCTAGGGACTCATTTGTTCACTCACTCATTAATTCATCAAGTGCGCAAGTTTGGTAGCTGCAGTTGGGAGAAGAAGGTAGAGAGAGGCGCATTGCTCAGTGTTGGATATTCTCTAGTCTTTTGGTTTATTGTCTTGGCATTGTATTGGCTATCTATATTAAAGAAGTTTTTGTTGGGTTTTCTCCCCCTTGAGGGTTTCCCAGGATAAATGTTGTGTATGTTGTGATTGTGTTTCTCTCAATGATCCTACCTATGTTATTGTTATCTAGAAAATTGAAAAGAAACCTAATAATAGCTCAAAACTTAACATGGTTTCAGAGCTAAGCTGAAGAGAGCACCTTTCACTAGATAAACAAAAACATCATTGTTGTCGTACAAGAAAATTAGGGTTTTTTTATTGAAGAGGAATTTCAGCCTAAAAAGAATCAAGGAAGTGCGCCCTAGCCTAGTGAACTCCTTGGCAGCCTCAATGCACTTTTCCAGTGGACAAAACTCCCAGAAAGTGAAACCTTAGTTTTCACTGGTACCAGAAAACTAGAAAACCAGGAAACCATAACCAATACCATAAGTACCAGTCCAGATTTCCGTAGGCCCAGTTTGAAGGGGTAAAATATGGATTTTCTGAAATCTGACTACACCAGGCTACTCGCCTCAGCCAAGCACACCTCCTGGTAAGTTCAGATTTAATTTCTGAGCACTTTCATTTTTTGGTAATTTTCCCAGCTACAAGTCAAGATGTCTGGAAACACCAAGCTTGTTGACAAGCTAGAAGGTGTGGATAACTTCTGTGTCTGGAAGTATAGGATTGCACTAATTCTTGAAGAGAATGACCTAGCAAGATTCATTAAGTAATATGTACCAGAACCTATTGATGCTACAACTAAAGAAAAACACTAGAAGGACATGGTTAGGGTCAAAAGAATCATTGCAGACTCTATTAAAGATCACTTGATCCCTCAAGTGGCTTCAAAGAAGACGCCAAAAGAAATGTTTGATGCCCTAACCAGAATGTATGAAGGAAAGAACATCAACCGGAAGATGAATCTAAGAACCCAAATCAAAAGTACAAGGATGCAAAAAGGAGAAACAGTTCATGAATATTTCTCTAGAATATCACAATTCAAGGAACTACTAGAAGCAATTGGAGATACTCTAGATGAAGATGAACTCATAATGACAACTCTTAATGGTCTCACAAGATTTTGGGATGCATTCATCCAAACCATTTGTGCCAGAAAGGAGAAACTACACTTTGACAGTCTTTGAGAAGAATGTGTTCAAGAAGAAACAAGAGTAGCTAACTGAGAAGCAATACTATCAAGAGATGAAGATCAAGCCCTAACTGCTCATGCTAAAGGAGGAAAGAATAGATCTCACTTCTAGAAGGAGACTCGTCAACATAAGGAATATCACTCCCCAAAGAGATTCAACAACTCTCATAAAGAATCTCACCCTCCAAGGAGATTCCAAAATTTTAAGAAAGGTCAAAGAAGAGAAAGAGATTTCTCCTCTTATCAATGCTACCATTGTGATAAGATGGGACATATTGCTAAAGATTGTCTAGCTAAGAGACAAGAATACAAGAAGAAAAACAAAAGGCACCATGCCCATACAATTAAAGATGAAGAGCCACCCATAAAGATGATAAAAGAACAGATTGAAGACTGTGTCTTAATCTCTGCCCTCTCAGGATCAATGTCACCTAGTGAGGATACTTGGCTCATAGATAGTGGTGCTTCGAAGCACATGATAGGTCAGAGAGACATTCTCTCTAGTCTTACAGAAAAGATCTTTCCCCAGAAAGTTACACTTGGAGATGATTACCAGTACCCTATCAAAGGAGTAGGAGAGTCCAATTACAAACTTGATTTAGGGACCCCAATGAAGATGAAGTATGTACTATATGTACCAGGTTTGAAAAAGAACTTACTTTCTATCTTATCTTTAGATAAGAAAGGGTTCAGAGTTGTGCTTTCATAGATGGAGAATTTTTTATGTGGCCTAAAGGAAAAACCATAGAAGATGCAATTGTTATTGGAACAGAAGAAGGTGGCTTGTATAAGCTAAAAGGTCACTTAGAAGCAGCCTTGACTCATTCCATTGAGAGTCCATGCGAACGTTGACATAGAAGACTAGCTCACATCAACTACAAGGCATTATTGTATGTGAGCAAGGCAGTGACAGGTCTACCAGAATTCAAGGTTGATCATGAAGGTGTGTGCAATGGATGTGCACAAGGAAAGAACATCAAGAACCCTATCCCGAAGAGCGATAATAAAGCAGAAGGAGTCTTAGAGCTCATCCACTCAGATGTATGTGGCCCAATGTCATCAACCTCCATTAGTTGGTACATATACTATGTATCATTTATTGATGACTATTCTCGCAAGACTTGGGTTTACTTCTTGAAATCAAAAGATGACGTGTTTGGAAAATTCAAGGAATTCAAAGCCTTGATAGAGAATCTCTCTAAAAAAAAGATCAATACACTTAGGTCAGATAATGGAGGAGAATACACCTCAAAAGAGTTTGTAAACTTTTGTAAAGATGTCAAAATTAAGAGGGAGCTCACAACTCCCTACAATCCTCAACAAAATGGTGTAGCAGAAAGAAAGAACATAACTATAATGGAAGCAGTGAAGACTATGATCGACGATCAAGATCTTTCAATGCACTTATGGGCAAAAGCAACAAGAACAACAATGTATGTACATAATAGATTATCCCATAGTGCACTTGGGTTCAAAACCCCCGAAGAGATATTCTCCGGAAAGAAGCCAAAAGTAAGCCATCTCAAAATATTTGGTTGTCCAAAATTTGTACACATTCCGAAAGAGAAGAAAACCAAGTTGGACCCTTTAGGAAAGAAGGGACTATTTGTTGGATACTGTGAGGTATCCAAGGCCTTCAGAATTTATATACTAGGTTACCATCATATTGAGATCAACAGAGATGTAACCTTTGATGAAGATGCAACACTCAAGAAATCAAGAAGATGTCAGCTTGAAGAAGTATATGAAGAAGAACCTGTAGCTCCTAGAGTTGCAGAACCAGTGAGGGAAGTCATAACTTCCCCTAATGAGGATAATCCAAATGATCATTACATAATAGAATCTCAAGAATCACCCCAGATGATGATCTCTCATAAGAGAAATTCATCCTGGGCAAGGGAACTTATTCAAGATGGACAAAAGTATGGTGCCCCAGAAGGAACCATGAGATAGATCAAGAAACCTTAGCTATTCTCTAGTTACATGGATTTAATGTGTGATCTTATAGAGAAGGAGCCTACTTTCTTTGAAGAATCCATTCAGAAGAAAGAATGGGTAGATGCCATGACAAAAGAATACCAATCCATTATAAAGAATGATGTATGGGAAATAGTTCCCAAGTCGAAGAGCAAGGATGTGGTATCTTCCAAATGGCTATACAAGATAAAACATGTTGTTGATGGAAGTATTGAGAAATATAAAGCAAGGTTTGTAGCTCGTGTCTTTTCTCAAAGGGAAGGCATTGATTATGAAGAGACGTTTGCTCCTGTAGCTAGATACACTTCAATCAAAACCATCATAGCCCTGGCAACTAAGATGAAATGGAAGTTACACCAGATGGATGTGAAAAAAACTTTCTTAAATGGTGTCATTGGAGAGGAAGTGTATATATAACAACTTCAAGGGTTTGAGGTTGAAGATAGAAAAACACGCCTGCAAGTTGAAGAAGGCTCTGTACAGATTGAATCAAGCTCCTAGAGCTTGGTATAGAAGAATTGACAGTTTCCTGACGAGCTTGGGCTTCACCAAGAGTAAAGGTGATTCTAAGCTTTACCTTAAGGTTATGAATGATGAGCCTGTTATATTGTTGTTGTATGTAGATGACTTATTCTTAACTGGAGAAAAAAAGTTGATCATTGATTGTAAGAAGAAGCTCGCTACAGAATTTGAGATGAAAGACCTAGTGTTAAAGTTTCTGCTATTATTAGGTTACTTTCAATTTACTGGATAACAATAGCATAGACAGGATCACTGAGAGAAACACAATCACAAGAGTACACAAGCATTTATCCTGGGAAACCCTCAAGGAGAAGAAAACCCAACAAAACTTCCTTAATATAGATAGCCAATACAATGCCAAGATAATGAACTAGACAACAGAGAATATCCAACACTGAGCAACACGCCTCTCTCTCTTCCTTCTTCCGGCAATCGGCAACTGCAACTTCCTTCAAAACTTGCGCACTAGATGAGTGAGCTGAGTGTGTGTTCAAATGAGGCGTTGGCCTCTCTTATTTATACAATTCTGGCACGTGTGGAAGTGTCTTTTCGCTGGCAGGGCCGACTTCTTTTTCTTGGTGGTTATAACCACCTTTAATATATTCTGGGGCCGACTTCTTATTTAGCCTATTACAATTAGGGTTTGACCAATCCGCAAAAGGGGATTTGGTCAATTACAATGATCGACATGA
>JZKD02S1678628.1:985329-998534 GCA_000966675.3 Picea glauca | reverse complement strand
TCTTTATCCATAAAAGGGTGTAAGAATATTCTTTGCAATTACATAATATTTTAACACCTAGGCCTAATGCATTATTTCTTAGGTCTTGAGGTCTAACAGAGCCCAGAGAAGATTTTCCTTAACCAAGGGAAGTATGTAGTTGAAATACTGAAGAGGTTTCATATGTTGGAGTGTAAATCCATAAATACACCCATGGAAACAAAGTTGAAGCTCCTGGTTGATACTTCGTCGGAATTGGTTGATGCTACGTTGTACAGATAGATCATTGGATCGTTGATGTATCTGACGAACACTAGGCTATATATATGATTTGTTGTGAACACCTTGATTCAATTTCCGGTAGAACCCGGACGTGTTGACCTTGTTGTTGGAAAACATGTGATGAGATACCTTAAGGGTACGTTGGATTTTGGTCTCAGTTATAATGGAGATCATGACTTAAGACTGAGTGGTTATACCGATTCAGATTGGGCTGGAAGTGTCTCTGACAGAAAGAGCACCTCAGGATGTTGTTTCGGTCTAGGGCCAACCATGATCTCATGGAAGAGAAGGAAGCAATCAAGTATTGCTCTCTGCACGGAAGAAACAAAATACATTGTTGCATGTTTTGCCAATTGTGAAGCCATATGGCTTCAGAAGTTGTTGACAGGTCTATTTGATCTGGAGATGGAAGCAACTGTGATTCTATGTGATAGCCATAGTTGCATAAAAATGAGATATCACTACAATTCCATGACAATTCAAAACACATACAAATCCGATATCACTACATTCGTGATATGGTGCAAAGAGGAGCTATAAAGCTCCATTATGTTGGCACGGATGAACAGATTGCAGATGTGTTGACCAAGCCTCTGTCCCGTGTAATGTTTGAGCACTTTCGAGACAAGCTTCGTGTAGTCCGAAAGGACTGAAAGGGGGAGTAGTGTTGATGTGATGCCAACCTTGTGCCGAAGATTTCCAGCTTCGTGTTGATGTTGATGTGATGTCAACCTTGTGCTGAAAATTTCCAGCTTCGTGTTGATGTTGATGTGATGCCAACCTTGTGCTGAAGATTTCCAGCTTCGTGTTGATGTTGATGTGATGCCAACCTTGTGCTGAAGATTTCCAGCTTCGTGTTGATGTTGATGTGATGCCAGCTTCGTACTAAAGATTTCCAGCTTAGTGATGATGTTGATGATGCTCCAGTCTTCGTGTTGTGATGTGTTGTTATTGATGATGATGACGTATTACTGTTATACTAATACATGTTGATGCAGATGATGATGATGCCATTCCAGCTCCTTGTTGTGGATGATGATATTGATGATGAGAAAAACTTTTGATGATTTATAGAGATGCCAATCAGTGTTCCAGATACTGTTGATGTTGTTTCCCTCTCTCTCTCCTGATGATGTTGTTGAATACCCTTCTTGTTAAGAGGGAGTGTTGAAATATTGTAACTGCAAAGATTATTCTATTTATTATTGAGTCATTATTAATTAGATCAATCCCCTTTTATGGATTGATCATGTCGGGCATTGTACTTGACCACATCCCCTTTTGTGGATTGGTCAAACCCTAATTATATTATGTTAATTAAGAAGTCGGCCCCTAGGCCCAATTAAAGTGGTTTTAACCACTAAGAATAGAAGTCGACCCTGCCCAGTGAAGAGACACCTTTCCAATGCCTGTCAGCTAGTATAAATAAAGGAGGCTAACGCTTCATTTGTTCACTCACTCATTCACTCATCAAGTGTGCAAATTTGGTAGCTGCAGTTGGCAGAAGAAGGAAGAGAGAGGTGCATTTCTCAGTGTTGGATATTCTCTAGTGTTTTGGTTTATTGTCTTGCCATTGTATTGGCTATCTATATTAAGGAAGTTTTTGTTGGGTTTTCTCCCCCATGAGGGTTTCCCAGGATAAATGTTGTGTATCTTGTGATTGTGTTTCTCTTAGGGATCCTACCTATGCTATTGTTATCTAGCAAATTGAAAAGAAACCTAATCACAGCTCAATTCTTAACATGGTTTCAAAGATAAGCTAAAGAGAGCACCTTTCACTGGATAAGCAAAAGCATCATTGTTCTCGTACAAGAAAATTAAGGTTTTTTATTGAAGAGGAATTTCAGCCTAAAACTAATCAAGGAAGTGCGCCCTAGCCTAACGAACTCCTTGGCAACCTCAACACACTTTTTGAGTGGACATTACTCCCGAAAAGTGAAACCCTATTTTTTATTGGTACCAGAAAACGAGGAAACCAGAACCAGTATCAGAAGTACTAGTCCAGATTTCCATAGGCCTAGTTTGAAGGGGTAAAATTTAGATTTTCTGAAATCTGATTGCACTAGGATACTCGCCTCATCCAAGCGCACCTCCTGGTAAGTTTAGATTTAATTTCTGAGCACTTTCAGTTTTTGGTCATTTTCAGAGCTACAAGTCAAGATGTCTGCAAACACCAATCTTGTTGACAAGATAGAAGGTGTGGATAACTTTCATGTCTGGAAGTATAGGATTGCACTCATTCTTGAACATAATGACCTAGAAAGATTCATTAAGGAATATGTACTAGAACCTACCAATGCTACAACTAAAGAAAAACACCAGAAGGACATGGTTAGGGGCAAAAGAATCATTGTAGACTCTATTAAAGATCAATGGATCCCTCAAGTGGCTTGAAAGAAGACTCCAAAAGAAATGTTTGATGCCCTAACAAGAATGTATGAAGGAAAGAACATCAATCGAAAGATGAATCTAAGAACCCAACTCAAAAGTACAAGGATGCAGAAAGGAGAAACAGTTCATGAATGTTTCTCTAGAATATCACAATTCAAGGAACAACTAGAAGAAATTGGAGATACTCTAGAGGAAGATGAACTCATAATGAAAACTCTTAATGGTCTCACAAGACCTTGGGATATGTTCATCCAACCATTTGTGACAGAAAGTAGAAACTACATTTTGACAGTCTTTGGGAAGAATGTGTTCAAGAAGAAGCAAGAGTAGTTAACCGAGAATCAATACTATCAAGAGATGAAGATCGAGCCCTAGATGCTCATGCTAAAGGAGGAAAGAAGAGATCTCACTTCCAGAAGGAGACTCATCAACATAAGGAATCTCACTCCCCAAAGAGATTCAACAACTCTCATAAAGAATCTCACCATCCAAGGAGATTCCAGAAGTTTTAGAAAGGTCAAAGAAGAGAAAGAGATTTCTCCTCTTATCAATGCTACCATTGTGATAAGATGGGACATATTGGTAAAGATTGTCTAGCTAAGAGAGAAGAATATAAGAAGAGTAACAAAAGTCACCATGCCCATACAGTTCAAGACGAAGAGCCACCCACAAAGATGATAAAAGAACAGATTGAAGACTATGTCTTAATCTTTGCCTTCTCAGGATCAGTGTCACCTGGTGAGGATACTTGGCTCATAGATAGTGGTACTTCCAAGCACATGACAGGTCAGAGAGACATTCTCTCTTGTCTTAGAGAAAAGAACTTTCCCCAGAAAGTTACACCTTGAGATGATTACCAGTACCCTATCAAAGGAGTAGGAGAGTCCAATTACAAACTTGATTCAAGGACCCCGATGAAGATGACATATGTACTATATGTACCGGGTTTGAAAAAGAACTTACTTTCTATCTAAGCTTTAGATAAGAAAGGCTTCAGAGTTGCTTTCATAAATGGAGAAGTTCTTATGTGGCCTAAAGAAAAAACCATAGAAGATGCAATTGTTATTGGAACAGAAGAAGGTGGCTTGCATAAGCTAAAAGGTCACTCAGAAGCAGCCTTGACTCATTCCATTGAGAGTCCATGTGAACTTTGGCATAGAAGACTAGCTCACATCAACTACAAGGCATTACTATATGTGAGCAACGCAGTTACAGGTCTACCGAAATTCAAGGTTGATCATGAAGGTGTATGCAATGGATGTGCACAAGGAAAGAACATCAAGAACCGTTTCCCGAAGAGAGACAATAAAGCTGAAGGCGTCTTAGAGTTCATCCACTCAGATGTATGTGGCCCAATGTCATCAACCTCCATTAGTGGGTGCGTATACTATGTATCATTTATTGATGACTATTCTCGCAAGACTTGGGTTTACTTATTGAAATCAAAAGATGAAGCGTTTGGAAAATTCAAGGAATTCAAAGCCTTGATATAGAATCTCTCTGAAATAAATATCAAGATACTCAAGTCAAATAATGGAGGAGAATACATCTCAAAAGAGTTTGTAAACTTTTGTAAAGATGACGGGATTAAGAGGGAGCTCACCACTCCCTACAATCCTCAACAAAATGATGTAGCAGAAAGAAAGAACAAAACTATAATGGAAGTGGCGAAGACTATGATCCACGATCAAGATCTTCCAATGCACTTATGGGTAGAAGCAGCAAGAACAACAATGTATGTACATAACATATTATCCCATAGTGCACTTCGGTTCAAAACCCCCGAAGATATGTTCTCCGAAAAGAAGCCAGAAGTAAGCCATCTCAAAATATTTGGTTGACCAATATTTGTACACATTCTGAAAGAGAAGAGAACCAAGTTGGACCCTTCAGGAAAGAAGGGAATATTTGTTGGATACTGTGAGGTCTCCAAGGCCTTCAGAATTTATATACCAGGTTACCATCATATTGAGATGAGTAGATATGTAAACTTTGATGAAGATGCAACATTGAAGAAATCGAGGAGATGCCAGCTTGAAGAAGTATATGAAGAAGAACCTGTAGCTCCCAAAGTTGTTGACCAAGTGAGGGAAGTCATAATTTCCCCCGATGAGGAGATTCTAGATGATCATGATATAATAGAATATGAAGAACCTCCCCGAATGACGTTCTCTCACAAGAGAAAGCCAGCCTGGGCAAGTGAACTTATTCAAGATGGAGAGAAGTATGGTGCCCCAGAAGGAACCATGAGACAAATCAAGAAACCTAAGCCATTCTCTAGTTACATGGATTTAATGTGTGATCTTATAGAGAAGGACCCTACTTTCTTTGAAGAATCCATTCAGAAGAAAGAATGGGCAGATGCCATGACATAACATATCTATGTCAACTAGAATAAAAAGACAATCTCATGGTAATCATCATATTATTACCAAGGTGACTTTCCTGGAAGAAAAACAAGAAGTATCTCCTAGAGGAGATGTTAGTTCATCTTGCGACCAAGTACAATAAGCATTTATATTAATAGTACTCACATGTTGCCAAGTATTCATTGTATCTAGCATTAATAGAACCTTTCAAGGATTGTTGTCACAACTAGTAATGTAGCAATTAACAAAATTTATGTGAAAATTGGAAACTTATTAATATAATCAGTCAAACCTGGAACCTGGAGTCTTATCTTCAAGAACGAGTGTTGTTGATTTTCTTCCGAATCTCCTTCATTCAAGATGACAAGTATTATCTTCAACCTATCCCATGTACTTAAGACAATATGCTTTCTTGATAAAAATACGAGTTAGAGAATATAATGAAAATAAACTCTAAAATCTCAACCTTAATCAATCTAATACTTTGACTAGAATCAACTTATAACTTTAACTTTGAACATAGGTTACTATAACTTCAATAGATCAAAATACATATAGATGTTCATAAGATTACAATAATGCCATAACAACTAGAGGCATATGAAAACAATGAAACCTGGAGTGTGTTGTTCATCTGAATGTGATGGGTCTGAGATCCCTCTGGATCCATGATTGTAAGAGATCCCTTCTCCTGCAATCACACTCAAAATAGTGATACAATATATATATATATATATATATATATATAAGTACATACCTTCGACAACATCGGCAGGTAGTGGCACGATTTGGCAACAACGACAAGCAATGACGAACCTTAAAACTTCAAAGGTGCTCCACCTTGTAATCTAAGGGTAGCTGGAGATGCGCTAGGGTAAGGCGCACTAGGACAACCAAAAATTAGTCCTAACACTTCACAAAAAATTTCACTACAACTGGTGTTGTAACTGACATCACAACTGGCTCCTGCAACTGGCACTAAAACTAGCACGAAGGAACTAGCACTGCGAACCTAGGGTTTTATGTGGAAACCCTAATTTATCAACTTTAGAAATTTACAGATCTGATCTAGGGAAGAGATGCGCCCTACTCAATACTCAGGCGACCTTATTAGTGAGTTCATTAAGTGCTCAATGAGCTTGTAGATGGGGGAAACTGAGGATCTTCCTTCCAACGGTTAGACTGTTATGAAGGAAACCATCTCTAATACCATGTTGAAATTTTGGTATGTGCATTTAACCATAGACAATGTCACATCATTGTCACCCAACCATGGGCATTCACATATGCCACCCCCGAGCACACTAACCTTTACTTAGAATAATTTCAACAACCTACTCCAGAACCAACTGATAAACCCTAACTGCTAACTGCAACAACAAATCAAGATAAGTAGAGCACTCCTTCTGCAAGGGTAGCACACAAGAGAGAGATTCTCCATATCCATAGAACAAGTACCATACACAATTGCAGCAACTGCAGCTGAACTACTCTCTCAAACTTGCGCCATACTTAGCAAGAGTATCACCAAGAGAATCACCAAGATGTCACCAAGAGAATCACCAAGAGAGAGACCAAGACCAAGAGATGACCATGCACCCTTATTCCTCCTTGCAACTGCAATTGCAACTCTCCACAAGACTTGTTCTCTGTCTGGGTGTACAAATGAGCTAAAACGTTCTCTATTTATATTATTTTGTCCAATGACTTTTCTGGCTGGGTCGACCTGAATTTCTGGTAATTATATTTTTTGTTTATCTTTTTCCTGTGGATCTGACTTGTATTTCTGGAATATAATATTCTAATATTATTTATTTTGCTAGGTCGACTTGTCTTCCAGGGTTTCCACTCCTCTATTTAATGGTTCACTTGCTTCCGGACGATTCTATTCTAAGTCATAGGTTACACGTGGAGGTTAATACCTCCTGCAGCTACCAAAACATCAACATGTTCTTAGATGGTAGGTAGTATTATATAAAGTGTGTAAACAATGTAATGGGCATGATTGAAGACGTATTGTATTTGGAGCGTAGCTTGTTAGGAGGTTTCCCCCTCGAAGAGGCAAGTGATCAGGAGTGGATCCCTTCCTTAGAATGATCAACTATATGGTGTTGCCCTACCTCAAGGGTTTTCATATAATAAATTATGGGTTTCTCATACATTGTTCTTGGATTTGTTGTATGCAATTATGTATTCATATATTTGGTACTTAACAAGTGGTATTAGAGCACTTTCTTTAGCCATGAAAAAGGGGCAATTTTTTTTTGTAGGGTTTCAAAAGATAGAAAAAAGAGGGTCGCGACTCTCAGGTCAATTCCTGTAGCTTTATGTGATTTTTTTTTATAAAACTAGTTGTAGATTTGATCCTTTCGGAAAAACAACCAATTTAAAAAAAAAATCATTCGAATTGGAGTTCAGGAGGGCCAAGATATTGTTGTTTTAAAATCAGTTGGTTTTAAGGTTTTTTCACAGACAACCATGCCATTTTGCAGATTTATGTATAAATTGGTGTAGAATTTTCCAAAACCACTTGTAGATTTGAGTTCCTCTCACAAAATTAGTCAATTTCCAAAAACAAATCATCCGAATCGAAGCTCCAGAAGTGAAGATATTGTTGATTTAAAATCAACAATTTTCAGGGTTTTTTCATGACAGTTGCGAGACTCCAGAGCTCATAACTTTTGACGGGGTGCTTGTATTGTTGTCATATCAAAGCCATTGGATAGATGATTTTTAGAAGCTTCTTTTGGTATATTATATGTGGTTTTTCCAATGGGTATGTCGTGCGCTCCAACCTCTGAAAATTTTTGCATGATCTTAAAAACTCTCGATGATATGTGGATGATATACTCACTAAGTGTTAGGAGCACATTATTATTTATCTTGACATTGTGGAAGAATATGCTCAAGAAAGACTTTCCTAGTATGATCTTAAGCATGATTATGATTATTGGTACTCTTGTCTTATATTTTATGACTCTACTCCCCCTTATGTAGAGAACATCATGGAAAATAGTCAAGAGCCTTCTCTGAATACTAATTTTCATATGAATACTATTTTTAAGTTTTCTTATTCTCCAATACTACTGGATGATTTTTTGGATGGATCTACATCTTTGGATCCACATGACCATTGTTGATTTTTGGAGCACCATTTTCAGTTGGTTATTGTGTTTTGATATCTTCATCAAGGAGTTCACATGAACACTTGGACATGGGACCCATGTTTACGGTGGAGTTTGGAGTACTTCAACATGGTGTCTAACACTTCTACATGGGATTTCGGTTATCTAGTCTACTTCAGCATTATGGTCCACACTTATCCATGGGACCCTGGTATATGGTTGTACTTTTTCATGACAATCGACAAGGACAATGCTTTCCTAAAGGAGATGGAATGTAGTGTAGCTAGGGGAATAATATGGGGTACCTAGGGAGGCACCCAAGGGGAATAATAATAGAGATGTATTGTTAGGTACGAAGGCCACTTTTAGTAAATAAGGTATAGTGTGAACACAATAAATGTAAGAGGGCTTACTAGAAGGTTCCTCCTCTAGAATTTTCTTAGATGGTGGGTAGTATTTTTTTTAACTTGGAATAAAGCCCGAGGAAACCCACCGGGCACTTCCCCTCATTTCAAGGATGGTACCCGGGGTAAACCAGATTTTGTAGAAAGTTGAGGCTTTTTTCGATAACTTGCTCATTTAAGAGCTCAAAATGTCACTTGTGGGAATTGAACCCGGGTGAAGGTGAAAACACCCCTCAACACAAACCACTCAGGCTCAACCCCATTGAAAGATGGTAGGTAGTATTATATAATGATGTAAACAATGTAATGTGCATGATTGAAGAAGTATTGTATTTGGAGCATAGCTCATTAAGAGGTTGCCCCCTCAAAGAGGCAAGTGATCAAGAGTGGATCCCTTCCTTAAAAGGATCAATTGTATGGTGTTTCCCTACCTTAAGGGTTTCATATTAATAAAGTGTGGGTTTTGTATACATTGTTCTTGGATTTGTTGTATGCAATTTTGTATTCAAACCTTTGGTACTTATCATAAACCTTCAACTATTATAAGAAACAACAAGGGTGAGAGAGGGTAAACTTACATTAACCCCTTGCTAGGATCAAAGAACCTTGATGATAAACCATTTCTTAATTCACAACAAAAGAAACTAATGTGATAGGTCCCATTATCCAATTTACCAGAGGCAAATTGAAACCAATATAAATAAGGATCAATCTAAGATATAACTAGTTAGACGCATCATATGCTTTGGACATATCCAGTTTCATGACAACTACAAGATGATTTTTTTTGCTTTGTGGATTCAATTTCCTCATTAGTAGCCCCAATTGTAGCATGAATCTATCTTCCCTCCAAAAACCCAAATTGCTCCTTTGAAATTCACTCTGAGATTTTTTTTTTAAATTCTAATTGCCAAGATTTATGTCAATATGTTAGATACAATAATAGAGAGAGATTGGTTTGAATTCTTCAAAACATTCAAGGTTATCCTTTTCGGGGATTAATGGAAAAAATGTGGCATTGAATGCACCAAGAAACTTTCCTAACCCGTTAACTTCATCTATCACCCTTGTAATATCCTCTTCAAGCAATTCATAAAATTGTAAGTAGAACTCCACTGGACAACCATTCGGCCTCAAACTTTTGTCTCATTTGAAAGGTGATAGGACTACTTTCTGCTCCTCTTTTATGAATTGCTTGAAGATGATCTTACAAGGGTGATAGATGAAGTTAACATGTTAGGAAACTTGCTTGGTGCAATCAATGCCCTTTATGCTCCTCTTTTATTGCCTATTTCATTAGCATCTAGTTCCCCTCCTCACTTACAAACCTCAATATGTATGAGAATATTTTCATTATCTCTTCTATGTTGATTCTATTTGGTTCAAAAGAATGAGAATGAAAGTATAAAACTCCTAATTCAACAATTTCTTGGAAATTTATAGCCCTATTGCCATCATCTTTTTTTGTCTCCCATAGTATTTATTCTCTACCTATGATTGGAAAAATTATGAAATAAAGTAGTATTTTCATCTCCTTTTTCAATTCATATAGCCTGACTTTTAATCCTCCACTCTGCCTCTCTCCCATCAAGTAACTTATGTTTTTCTTTTCCTATTCCTTCATCCGATGTTTCTCCTTAAAAAAAAATTGCTTTGGATTATGATCATACAAAGATAATAGGCTTTTCTCCAACATTTTTAACTTTTTTCAAAAGTACTACAAAGTGAAAACTTGTTGAATCCCTTGACAAAGAATCATAGCCCACCCAATATTCATTCACCAACTTGATACATTCTTCCTCTTTTAACCATTCCAGGTTAAACTTAAAGGGAGTTGTTGGCTTAGTATCCATTTTTTCAATATGAAGGAGAATAGGCAAATGGTTAGAACCACCCACCCACATCCACCCACGATATGATTTTCTCCACTTCCATTAGAAGATTCTTAGAAGAAAGAAATATATATAAATGCTTTGAAACTCCATCTCCTCCTAACATATTATTCCTCCAAGTATGTATTCTTTTATGGACTCCACATCAACTAGTCCCATCTTTTCCATCTTAAATATGAAATATTCTCCTAGTCTATCCTGCATAGCATTGACCCCCCAAACCTCTGCATCGTTGAGTGTGAAGTTTAAATTAGCCCCAATAATTAACTTATTTTTCTTTAAGACATCTTGAGTCAAAAAAGAATCCCAAAAATTCTTTTTATCCTCGTGTGTGCCATAAAAGTCAATAATTGTAATATTGTATCCTAGCTCTTGAAATTGAAATTCTGTACAAATACTAGTTGCAATTAAAGAAGATTTCATTAAGTGGATATTACTTATTCTCCAACTATTAATAAGCTTCCCAGAAAAACCATTTGCGTCAATTGCTAAAAAATCCCACACTTTAAAGAGTTTGCCAAAATCCTCCACTACCTTCTTCCCTGCCCCCATAGTCTCTAGGAGCATAACAACATCATGTTTCTTGACTTCCACCAATATAGTTATGGCCAGTATTTTAGAAGGGATGCCCAAACCCCTAACATTAAGGGATAAAATAATCATTGGGAAACCTTGGAGGGCCAATATGTCCCGCTCCAAGGAAACTTTCAATGGCCTTTGTTTCCCTTGTTAAATCTCCTTTAAGGATTTTTCTTGGGCATGATGAAGGAAATATTTTTTCCTTAGATTATTTTGATGTGTTTATTTAATAGGATCTCATCCTAGACCACCTTCAATATAGTCATCATGTTTCTCTCTATGACATTTTTTCTTGACCTAAGCTGGTACCTAGGATTTGGTTGTAATTCTTTATAGTAATCTTGGCCGGAACTTTGCGATGATGATTCAACTTCAGAACTATCTCATTCCCCCTTCTTATCAACTAATTCTGGGTGAATATTCTCCTTTTTTTTCCTCTGACCTTAATCTCTTTTCCCTTCATCTTTATGCCTTTATTCAAATGGCCAACTTTCCCCCATATAGAAAATCTATCCACTTCAGAGGGAAGAGGCCAAGATCCTTTTTCCCGAACATCAAAATCTTTGTCTTTGGATTGACAAGAAGATTTTTTTGTTGCATTTTAGGATTTTTCTCCTCCAGCTCCAATGACTCTGCTTGATGTGTAGTAGCTGGAACATTTTGAACATATTTTAGTGACTCCTCTAACCCTTGACCTACCCTTTCTATTACAACTTCATTTTGAGTATACTCTTCCATTATCTTTAGATCCACCCTATACTCCTTCTCTTCCCTTGATACTTGAGGAGCCATCAACTCCACAATCTAACTTGGAGACTTCTTTTTCCATACCTTCTTAAAAAAACTATAACTACACTCCTCTCCTCTACAACATGCCCATGAGAATGCCATCACTCACATTTGAACATAATCCTAATATTATCCAAGAACTGGTGATGAGTTTGGCCACCCATAACTATCTCAATACTTTCATGGAGGCCTTATCAAATATCCACCTCCACCAATATCTTTGATGCAGTCCTCAAGGTACTTGACTTGTATAAGTAGTTGATTTCTAATGTCCTACTAAAACAATCTCTAAACTTCCTAAGAAATTTATCATTTTGACATTCCAAAGTAACATTGGAACCTTGTTCCATATAGGGATTTTTATATGGATTCTACCCTAGGGTCGAAAACTAGCTGCCACCACTCTAATGCCAAAATTGATGCCCCCCAATACTGTTGGGTATGTGTTATATTCTTTGCATGTGTGTGTGTGAGCGCGTCAGATTCGACAACTGCATCTAACGATCCCTCTAGTAGTGTCCTATGTGTCGTGTGCGTCGGATGCTTTCCTAGGGGGGTCACAAGGGGGGGGCAGGTATGCTCCCCACCGGTTACGCGCAGCGTTCTGGGCAGCGCCCCGAAATTTTTTTTGGGCGGTTTTTGCTATTTTTAGCGGATTTTTCTATTTTTGGCGGTTTACTAAATTAATCTCGGATTAATGGATTAGGGTTTTGGTATCTACGGAATACCTAAAAACATTGTATATATTGTATGGTGAATGGTGAAATTCGAGATATGAATATAAAAAAGGTTTTTACGGTTGAGGGTTTCCGGTATAAAATCTCTGTGTACTCCGTGTGTATGAGCCATTGATTAAATTTTGTTTTGCTTAATAATCTATATGCATTGCTTTACTTCACAGGTTTAAAACTTACATGTGGTATCAGAGCTCATTTTTGGCTTCAGAGGGACGCCTTTGTTGTTGAGGGTTTGGCTCAGTCTTGATAGATCAAGTTGATCTTGGGTCTGTGATAAACCTGGGTTTAGTGGGAGCTTTTGCAGTGGTTATTCGAGTGTAGAAAGAGGAATGGCGAGCTCTTCTAGAATCGATATAGAGAAGTTTAACGGTAAAAACTTTGAGCTATGGAATCTCAAGATGGAGGACCTTCTTGTAGACAAAGAACAATGGATCATTGTGGATCCTAGTACACAGCCTACTGGCACACCGTCTACTAGCACACAGGCTACTGGTACACAACTTACTAGTACACAAACTACTAGTACACCACCTGCTGGTATGTCGAAGGTGTTGAAATAATGTAACTGCGAAGAGCATTCTTATTATTTTGTTATTGGATTAAATCCCCATTGTGGATTAATCATGTCATTATTATTATTTTTATTATTAGATTAATC
>JZKD02S1678628.1:949962-978842 GCA_000966675.3 Picea glauca | reverse complement strand
CTGCCCTGGATTGTTGACTATATAATCCCCTGGACCCCTGGATGAAAAGAAAACAACAAGTGGGAGAATGTTGGGTATGTGTTATATTCTTTGCATGTGTGTGTGTGGGCGCGTCTTATGATTGCTCTAGTAGTGCTATTTGTGTCGTGTGCGTCGGGCGCTTTCCTAGGGGGGTCCTAGGGGGTCCCAGGGGGGGCAGGTATGCCCCCCCCCTAGTTACGCGCAGCGTTCGAGGCAGCGCCCCGAATTTTTTTTTGTGTGGTTTTTTCTATTTTTAGCGGATTTTTCTATTTTTAGCAGTTTAAAAAATTAATTCTGGATTAAGGGATTAGGGTTTTGGTATCTACAGAATACCTAAAAACATTGTATATATTGTATGGTGAATGGTGAAATTCGAGATATGAATATAAAAAAGGTTTTCCCATATGAGGGTTTCCGGTATAAAATCTTTGTGTACTATGTGTATGAGCCATTGATTAAATTATGTTTTGCTTAAGAATCTATATGCATTGCTTTACTTCACAGGTTTAAAACTTACAAATACCATTGATTTCCAAGAGATTTCTCTACATCTTCATCTATCTTTGTAACAAAGCCTACAAGCCTCTTTGAATCATAGGAAATCAAGGTGAATGACCTAACAATGGACAACATTGCATGCACATCCATGACATTAGCATTTCCTTTTCCATCTAATGTCCATGGAAATGCCATGTCAAAGTCAGACCTTGAAAATATGAGATCATTTCTAAAGAATAGGTATTCACCCACCACCATTTGAACCACTTCTTTGCATTTTTTTATGCAATGCTTGGACCTCTTTCAATGGTTTCTATTTACCATGACCTTGCCCTTAGCCTCCTACTTTCAACTTCCACTAAGTGCTTCCAAATCCATATGGCTTCCTACAAAACTTCTCCTCCACATTCTCTAACTAGGGTTTATCCTTCTAGTTTTATCCTCTTATAAAGATGAACTCAACCTATTCTAGATTATTCTAGAGAACCCTTACTACCTCACTTGTTGTGACCTTCGATCCTTTCACATTGATTTGTTCCCCTTCCCTTGTGAAGTAGAGACCCTATTCAGAATACTGCAAACTCCTAACATGCCATCAAATATTTGTACTGGTTCATTAAGTCCGCCTTTTGACCCATCTTTGCTCAGGTTTCCAAAATCCCTTGTCTCTAAATGGGGAATGCCCTCCTCTACCAAAAGTCTAGGCTGATTTGACTTGGTAAAAGTCAGGGAGGACTTGTGGCTTGCAACAAGTCATGGCATCTTGGTGTAGGACTACAACATGGAGTAGGAGACAATGGCATGTTGTAAGCCCATGAATTACACACATATATGTGTTTATTCTTCTATATGCATGTATCATAAAAGTCGAAGCTTCAAGTTACTTTGATGGAGCTTTTCAAGAACCCTAGATATTTGTGGTGCTAGTAGAATCTTGTTTCTAAATCAAAATCATCATGTTTCGTTCAAGTATAAAGCTAGAGAAAGGACAAATAATAAAGTTGAATTATTTGCTTTATGGTTGCTTTTGAAATGTGTAGTTGAGCATGGGATTGAAAGGCTCCAGGTGATGGGAGAATTCATAATTGCTCATGGATTGGGTTAATGGAAAATACCACTTTGAAAATTTGGTATTAAGTCCAATTATGCACACTGTTTATGAGGTAAAAAAGTAGTTCCTTGAAAATTTCTCTTTTACTTGCGTTTATAGAGAATTCAATACTCAAGAGGACAGATTATCTAAAGAAGCTTTAACATTGCATGAAAGGACTTTATCTGAAAATAGTTAAAGGATGAAATTATCCTTCCAACAAATTTGATCCCTCTTTACTAAGATGCTTGGAGGATACCATGTGATTTCTATTTGGTTGTCAATTAATCAATTCCGGGTCAATTTATTTCATTTTTATTTTCTCGATCATAGAAAGTACTACCCTAACAATGGGTTAATGATATGTAATTTTCAAAAGTGCGTTTAAGCACATACAAAAGGCCCTAGATCCTTAGGATGACTATAATATTTTAGACTAGATCTGAACTAAGGGAACTTTCATGATTTTTTGGTTCTTTTGTATTGAAGACAGATGAGAGCTACAACTCCAAAGATGTTGTACGAACATGATAATGTATATTCTAATTTCAACTCTAAAATATCGAATATAATGTTTTTTTCATGGGTTATATATGTATGTATGCGTGCGTGTGGAATAATTTGCATGAAAAATAAATAATAAATATATAGAGACACTAAATGAGTGATTAGTAATTTGAATATGTACTAATATGTTTGTATAAGTTATACTTCAAAATAGGTTATAAAACTTATATGTTTGGATAATTACCTTTTTTTCCCAAGAAAAAAAGCTTATATTCAAGATTTCAAGTATAAATTAGAATATACATATGTTGTGTCTGTTCCACACTACCACAACTTTAGTTCTCTACTTCTCCAAAGCTAAAGGAAAACTCATGATAATCTATGACTATTAATTAAAGTCTTCCATAGGCCTTTGGCTCTCAATGCTAGGCATTTCAAAAACAAACTTCTAAAACAAAATTAGTGAAAAGGCAAAAAACATATAACATAATTTCTTCAATTGTAATAGGATTCACATCCTCATCCATGTTGAACCTTAATATAAAGTTTGGACCTTTTCTAGAAAATCACCTTCCTGATTTTTTTACGCTTCATCAAGTATGTCCTCCTACATGATTGAGCCTCTTTAGAGAGATTATCTACCATCTAATTAAATTCTCTCTAAACATGAGGAAAAGAAATATCTAGAAACTTGTTTCTTACCTTCATAACTCCGACCATAATAGGGGATACCATTAAGTTTTATATTTGGTTCTTTCCCTTTGCCTAATATATAATAAGTGTGGAGTCCCCCAACACTTGATTTTTTACAACTTCTCTTTCTAATGCAATTTTGAGAAGCAACCATAAAGTATAAAATTAAGTTATGTTAGTCCCCTGACCAACAACGCATTTTAAAGAAATGAAGTGTTTTCCGTTCAAGAAAAGTGTTGGGTATGTGTTATATTCTTTGCATGTGTGTGTGTGGGTGTGTCAAATTCAACAACTGCGTCTGACGATCCCTCTAGTAGTGCTCTTTGTGTCGTGTGCGTCGGGCGCTTTCCTAGGGGGGTCCCAAGGGGGGGCAGGTATGCTCCCCCCTGGTTACGCGCAGCGTTTGGGGCAATGCCCCGAATTGTTTTTTGGGCGGTTTTTGCTATTTTTAGCGGTTTTCTAAATTAATCTCGGATTAAGGGATTAGGGTTTTGGTATCTACGAAATACCTAAAAACATTGTATATATTGTATGGTGAATGGTGAAATTCGAAATAATGAATATAAGAAAGGTTTTCTCGGTAGAGGGTTTCCGGTATAAAATCTCTGTGTACTCTCTGTATGAGCCATTGATTAAATTTTGTTTTGCTTAAGAATCTATATGCATTGCTTTACTTCACATGTTTAAAACTTACAACTTCTCTTTCTAATGCAATTTTGAGAAGCAATCGTAAAGCATAAAATTCAGTTATGTTAGTCCCCTGACCAACAACGTATTTTAAAGAAATGAAGCATTTTTCGTTCAAGAAAAGGATTCCCCTTGTTCCAAATATACCTAGAGATCCTTGGCACACATCATTCAAATAACCCCAAGCCATAGATTTGTCTATTTATGGAATTTTCAAAGTTCCATGTTGCTTCATTTTTGTTGGACTCCATATTCCTCATAGGCATCTAATTTGATGATAGACTTGAGTTGGAAGTATTTCTCTACCTTGGAAAGTCATCTAATTTCTTGCAAGCCAACGTACCTAAACCACTATGCATGGTAGTGCCTTCTATTTTTCTCTTGATTTATCCTTGTACCATTCCTCAAAGCACATCGAAATAGTTTCTCGCTCCCATTTATCTTTGCCATCTACCAACTTCAATGCCTCACTCCAAACTTCTCTCGAATAGGGACAATGTACCTATAAATGGTTTGTAGTTTCATCATTGATTTTACATGTGATACACTCACTTAGACCCTACCAAGTTCTCTTGTGATAGTTGTCTTACGTAAGTATATTATTAGATAAATCTAGCCATAAGAAGAAAAAAAAACCTAGTTTTTAATGGATTGTCTAGATTACACATGATTTTCCACCACCATTAGTTATTTTCACCTTCTATTTCCACTTCCATCCTACCCTCACACCCTAACTTTACAGTGTAATTCCCAAAAGATTGATTTGTAGCCCAAATTGATTTATATTCATCATCCTTAATCTTGATAATGTTGTGTTTCAATATAAGAGTAAATTAATTTCATTCTTCTTCTATATCTCCTCGAAGATTCAATTTTAAAGTTGTTTTCTAACTTGATTCCAAATAGTACTTGCACTAGAATCTACTAAATATGCTAAATGGTGAATACCCAGATTGTTAAGAGAACTCTTTAAAGGTTATGAGAGCTTATAATTACCTCAACACCCCATCCAAGGGTCTTCTCCAATCCTATGTTTACTACCTTTCCCAAATTTCCAAGCCATCCATTTTCAATACGAGGAAAAGAATCATCAAAGCCTTTAAAATTATTGATGCTCCATTATATGACTTTACTTCCCTTCTTATCCAATCCTTCATAGACTCGAGAGATAAGTATTTCACTGCCATCACTTTTCCCCATAAGCCTTGACTGTGCATCATCCTCCAAAGAATTTTTGTTTCCAATGCCTAGCAAAAAGGTGGATGTTTTTAAGCCCCACCCACTTGCCTCTTTTGGGTTTACTAGTTTTCTCCATTTAACCAAGGGTATCCCATCTTTCTCTCTTTTTCCAGTCCATAGAAAACTAAAACACTTTCTTCTAATATTTCCAACATCCCTTTAGGAATGTGAGCTAAGGGAAACCAATAAATGAGAATTCCCTCTAGCACAAATTTAACCAAGGTCGGCCTACCCCTCTAGAAAGCCACCTGTAACACCAATTTGTCACCACGCCTTCAATTTTCTCATACAAATCGTACCACTCTTTGAACTCATAGTCATCGGGTTTAAGATGAAACCCAAGGTATTTAATATCATTGTCAAAAGGAATAGGAGAATAAGGGAATTTGAGAAAAATGTCTTTACAAATTTTTCTCTACACCATTGAAAAGAATAGAAGACTTGTGAGCACTCACTTCCATCCTTGTTGTCTTGGAATATAGATCTATAATTTATGTATACTTCTTGGCTTCAATTAATGTTCCCAATCCAAATAGAATTATGTTATCCACAAATAGGAGATGAGTCAAAGTAAGCTAATTCCCCTTCTTGATCCCCTTTATTGCACCACCCCTTTTCGATGCAAAAATCATCCTACTCGGCCCCTCTACCACCATTAAGAATAACAAAGGGGAAATTAGGAAACCCTAAAAGAGTCCCCTCGTGGCATAGAAAAATCTAGATGGAGAGCCAATTATTAGAATTGCAAATGATGTTGATGAAAGACAACCCATTATCCAATTTACAACTTGAATTATACTAATTTGAATCAATACCAGCCTCATATATAACCAACTAACTTTGTCATAGGCATTTGTCAAGTCTATTTTCATCACCAAGGCTAGGACTTTTTTAACCTTTGTTTTATGCAATCCTTCTTATTCCGGCTACATCTTGTTCTTGCATGTTATAAAAAAATCCAAACTACTTTTCTGACACAAACCCTGAGAATAAACTTTTAAGTCTATTCGATACTATCTTTGTCATTATTTATATATATAATTACATAATGAGATTGGCCTATTGTCATCAAGTGTCTCCAGATCATTCTCCTTTGGAACTAGAGCTATAAATGTAGCATTTAAGGCTCCCAAAATCTTTCCAGAAAGTCTAGATTCCTTTATTACCCTTATCAGCTCTTCCTCATAAAAGCATAGAATCCTAGATCAAATTCAATTGTCCAATCATTTGGCCCAAGGCTCTTTTCCTTTTTGAAGGAGTGAAACACTGCCTTTAAATTCCTCTTTTGTAACTTATAGTTCTAACACTTCATTTTGTTGATAATTCATTAGCCTTGGAATGAAAGAGGCTACTTTAGTATCTTTGTTATGTTTGACCTAGGAGTTTCTTATAACAAAGTATTAAGTATTTTTCCCCTCGTGTAATTTCAAAGAAATTTCTAGCCATAGAGCCTTCTTGCTTCCTAATCTCCCAAATGGTATTTATATTCTTTCAGTGTTTAACATAATTTTGGAAGAATTTAGCTTTTTCGTTGCCTTTTCCCAACCAAATGGATTTACTTTTCAGTCTCCATTCTACATATTATTGCTTCAAACAATTCCTTTTGACTTGTTTTTAGCAGTTTTAATCTCCTACTTTCTTCCTTTGAGTAATGCCTCATTTATTGTTTTATGTTAGGTATGTTATTGAATAACTCCACACTTGATTGGTTTTCATTAAAGTGAGGCATTCATAAATACAATGTGAAGTGACCTTTGGTTTCATCTTCCAAGAGCTATGAATGCCTCTTTATATTCACATATGACTCTTCATATTTCTCCTAAATAATATTTACAAAGTACCTAAATCCCTAAGGATTAGGTATCTAACATCCCTCCCGCCTTAATCCGAAGGGGTGTTTGTGAGTCCAAGCATCATTCTAAAGTTTTCAAAATTTTCTCTTCCAAGTGTTTTGGTGAAGATGTTTGCAATTTTCTCATTTGTGGAACAACATTTCAAGTGAATAGTCTTGGCCTCTACATGATATCGAATCAAATGGTACTTTATATTTATGTTCTTGGTTCGATCATGGAATTTGGGATTCTCTACCAACTTGATTGCAGAAGTATTGTTAACCAAAAGAGGGGTAGAGTTCACCTGTTTCTCTTATAAATATTCAAGTATTTTTCTGAGCCACACAATCTCCTTTGTTACTTCTGCGGTTGCCACATATTTTTCCTTTCTTGTGGAATCTACAAGAACTTACTGCTTACATGATCTCCTAGAGACAATTGTTAATCCAAGACTCATGAGGTAGCCTGAAGTTGACACTCCATTTTCTTTATCCCCTTCAAAGTCTGAATCAGAGTATCCAATCAAGTTGAAGTCATCGACCTTAGAATACTTGAGTCCAAAGTCTTGAGTTCCCTTCAAGTATTTTAGAACTCTTTTTGCAACAGACCAATGTCCTTCATAAGGTTTTTGCATGAACCTGGAAAGAAACCTGACAACAAATGGAATATATGGTTTGGTGATGGTAAGGTATATAAGACTTCCCACAAGTTGTTTGTATTTGGTTTCATCCTCAAATTCATTCCCTTATTTTCATGTGAGCTTCAAATTATGTTCCATTGGAGTAGAGAGAGGGTTATACTCAGTCGTTCAACAATTCTCCAATGTACTTCTTTTGGGAGATGAATATGTAGTTTGGACTTTGAGTCACTTCAATGCCCAAGTAGTAGCGAAGATGTCTCAAATATGTTATCTCAAAGATTTTCTTCAATTTTTCTCTATGGATGCAATATAGCTTTCATTGTTCTATGTTATCAATAGATAATCTACATACACTACAAGATATACAATAATTTTTCCAACTTTCTTGACAAACAAAGTTGCATCATCAAGATTAAAGTGTTTGAAATTCAATTTCAGAAGATGCTCAATTAGCTTTTCACACCAGGATTGCATTGCTTGTTTCAGGCCATATAAGGATTTGATGAGTTTCCATACTTCTTGTTCTTGTCCCTTCACAACAAAACCTTATGGCTAAGACATGAAGACATTTTCTTTCAAGTCTCCATTCAAGAAAGCAGTCTTCACATCCATCTGATGAACTTTCCATCCATATTGTCATGCCAAGACAAATAGAGTATGAATGGTAGCCCATTTCGTTGTGGGAGAAAAATACTCCTCATAATCAATGCCTTCTTTCTATGCAAATCCTTTTTCCACGAACCTTGCTTTGTGTTTTTCAAGTGAGCCATCTAATTTGTACTTGTTCTTGAAGACCCACTTGCAACCAACTGGGTTGGTTCCGAATTGAGGGTCCACCGACTTCCATGTCTCATTATTGATGAGAGCATCACACTCCTTCTGCATGGATTCTCTCCACTCATCATGAGAAGCAGCTTTTTCAAAGGAAGTTGGTTCAAATTTATTAGATAAATTCGATTACAATCATATGAAACATCCATATCATTCTACATCACCTAAATTTGAATTATCTACATTGCCCCCATCTTGTCTTGTAGAAATTCTAGTTCAACCTCATTAGGATGAACACTTTCAAGTCTCTTTATGAGCCACTTTGGTGGACCTTTATGAGATGTTCTAGGCTGCTGCATTAATTGAGATGGTGTTGCATTTCCATCAAGGTTCATCCTTTCAATCCACGCAATCACATCATCGAAATGAACTTCATGTTCTAATGAAGTGGCTAGAACTTCTTCATGAGGGGGGGATGGTGCTTCAAAAGGAGATTCTAGAGATTGATCCAAGATAAGGACCCCCCTTTCAATATTTGGAATCTCATCATGAAACTCATGATATGTCTTTACATGCGTGAATCAGTCCAAATGATCAAGTTGTCACTCAACAATTTTGTCATTCTTGGTGGATTCAAGAAAAATCACATCTCTAGAAATAATGAACTTATTGTTTACCTCGTCATAAAGATGATATGCCTTGGTGGTATTTGAGTACCCCAAGAAGATGCACTTTTGACTCCTTTCATCAATCTTGTTTCTTTTCTCCTTAGGAATTAAGGCATAACAGATGGAACCAAAGATCCTGAGATACCTCGCCTAAGGAATGTGGCCATACCACATTTCATAAGGATTCTTGTTCCCAAGAGAATGAGATGGAATCTTGTTTTTCATAGAAACTACACATAAACTACATCAACCCAACACATCAATTTCACATTTTTGAAAAACATAATGTAAGGAACCATATATAAGAGAGTCATGTTCATTCTTTCAGCTACACCATTTTGTTGAGGATTGTATGGAACAATGGTTTGATGTTGAATCCCATGTTGGAAAAGATAGTTTTCAAATTCATTAGATGTATATTCTCTTCCATTATCAGTACGAAGGGTGCCAATATGTGATTGTGCTTCATTTTGGATCCATACATGGAAATTTTTAAAAGTTTCAAAAGCCTATGATTTATCTTTCAACAAGTACACCCAACACATCTTGGTGTAATCATCAATTAAAGGCATGATATATTTATTACCATTTGCAGATGGAATAGGAATGGGGCCACACAAATCATAATGTATCAATCCACGTTTTTTACATGCTCTAGAAGTGGAATCATGGAAAGGTTGTTTGTTATGTTTTCCAATGACACAAGCATCACATTTTTCAATTTCCTAGGAATAGTAGGCAAACCAAAAACACTATTATTTTTCAACAAATGAAGGTTGTCATGATTAATGTGTCTAAATCTATCATGCCATAAGAGACTAGATGGAAATGTACCTTCGTCATGGTGAGAGAGGTATGTATAATTTTGTGCATGAACATATGTCCCTTTCAACTTTAATAATCTTCCATCCTCTACTCTTGTCATAACAACCATGTTGTCAGAAGCCTTCCTTATTTCAACTTTTCCACCAAAGATATGAATAGAGTGGCCTTGTTGTTGAATGTGCACAAGCGACAACAAGTTCCTTCATAGCTTAGGAAGATAGAGCACATCATGCAAAAAAAATCCAAGAATATAAGCAATTTAAGCTTGATAGTGCCAATTCCCAAAGGTTACAAACTTGAGTTATATGCAAAATTAGATGTACCATCTACATTGTCATTGAAATCTTCAAAGAAGTCTCTCTGAAAGGTCATTTGGCATGTTTCATATGTTTCAAGAAGTCATGCATCTCTCCAAGAAGAAAATGAAGTGTTAAATAAATCTTCAGCTACTCCAATATTGCAATGGGCAACAATATAATGAGTAGATTCAAGTGATTTACCTTTCGCCAGATCTGATGCTTTACCTTTGTATTATTTTTTATCTTGCTTTCCTTTGATCATATCCCATGGTATTTTGCATGTCTTTGCTTCATGTGACCCATTCTTTCCACAACGAAAACAATGGAGATCAAATCTCTCACCTTGATTGTGCCCATCCCCTGCCTCTGAAATTCTTTCTTCCATGTCTTATTTTACTGTCTTCTCCTATAGAAGAATCACGTGATTAATTCTTCCCTTTCTAAGCAAGGAACATGGTATCTCCAGTGGGATGAGTTTTCTTCTTTCCAAAATATTTCTCATGTTCTGCAACTTTCTCCACCAATTAGTCAAATGTGATGGACTTCATTTAGCCACTAGATTGTAGGGATTCAAGGTATTGAGAAGATGTAGGGTAGATGTTCTTAATGAAGGTCGTGAGAGGAATGTCTTTCTTCACTCCAATGGCATCGATGTCATGCATGATGGCTTTGATATAAAAAGCTAAAGCCGTGGGATCATCATCCTTCAACTCTAGGTTGAAGAACTTCATCAACAATTGTACGAGTTCCAATTTTGAGTGCGAGTCATACAAATCCTTCAATTTATTTAAGGACCATAAGAGTCTTTAATAGAAATAATTTGGTGGCTCACCTCTTCACTTATCGTCACAACAATCAAGGAACATGATTTCTTGTCTTTGTTCTTCCATATGGAAACCTCCTTATCTGCTACATGTTTGGTAGGTCCATTATCATCCTCTCCTTCACAAATGCCATCCCACAAAACATTAAAAATCATAGTATGTTTGATCTTTCTAGACCATTCTAGGTATTTTTCTTTGCTAGTCAGCACCATACCAACAATGGAGATGAGAGAATGCATCTTCCAACAGAGCTTTAAAGCTACCTAAGAAGTCAGGTACTCCAAAGTAGAAAAGGATGGACAATGAGACTATAATGCTTCAAGTTGAGGCAAAATTGTTTAATTATGCATGAAAAATTCTCACAAAAATTAATATATACTCAATACTTATTTGAGACACCAACAATTTTTCTCTTATGATCATTTGTTTTTGTGTGTTATTCACAAACACAAAGGATGATGAAGTGGTTTCTAAACTGCCTTTTCTACCAAATGTGATTGCTACATAAGAACTCCACACATCTAAAGACGACAGGGAGGAAAACATGGATGTTGAAATTGTCAAAAACCATTCAAGGGATGTTGATAAAATTGATAAATTTACAACCATAACTCCATATCAAATGAACATGTACAAATCCTTCTGACGCATTGGCTTTCAGAAGGAAAACTTGAGGAGGGTATTGTAGAGTATAGAAAGGTGCCCTATCTCCATTCCCATGACCATAGTCATGTTGAGAATAGCCAATATGTTCGTGGGGAATTGGTGGAAACGAGGTGGATGGTGATGACGGGAAGGAACTTGTGTTTATACATGAAATTTCACACGTTCAAGTTACATACAGATGTTTTGAGACGGTGAATATTTAGGTGGATAGAGATTTCAATGTCAAGCTCTTGGATTATTGTTTTGTGATAAATATACTATGAACGATTACTAGAAAGGGGAGAGGAACGAATAGTAGAGTAACACAGGGGGAATAACTAAAGAGAATAATGCCAAACATAGGCAAGGAGTGTTTAGGTTGCATGTGAGAGAGAGGATGGGTGTGAACAACAATATATGTTTATGGTAGGAGAGACATGCCTGAGGGAGTAAATAAATTTGAGAGGCATTTATTCACTCAGGAGAGAATCGTGGAGTTAAAACTAGCTCTGGTACCGTTTTCAGACAAATTATTGAATAACTCCACACTCAATTGATTTGCATTAAAATGAGACATTCATAAATACAATGTGAAGTGAGCTTTGGTTTCATCTTCCAAGAGGTCCAAACGACTCTTCCTATTCACCTATGATTATTCATATTTCTCCTAAATAATATTTATGAAGTACCTCAATCCCTAAGGATTAGGTACATAACACTTCCAAACAAGAGTCTTATCTCTTCCTCAATCTCAATTAGTACCTTTTTAATTTCCTTTGCTTCTTTTTTTGTGCCCATTTTGTTACTATTTTCTTTACATTCCTTGGATTCATTGCAAACTAAAAACATAGTTGACTCCGATGTACTAAAGACATACTTTCTCTAGTTCTATTTCATTGTATCTCTTAAATGTTCTTCTTCTAGCTATGTATGATTTAATTTGAAAGGGTCTGGAGGATTTTTGTCTTCTTTTTCTATTTTAGGAAGAATTAGGAGATGGTCCAAAGACCCAACATTTTTGACATCATGTTTTTAACCTTTTTGTTTTCTTTGAATTTTTTTCTACTACCAAAAACCTATATAGCCTCTTTGGAATTCATTTCCTTCCACTCCTTGAATTCCTCCAAGTAGGAACTAGTTGAATGGGTTCCATATGACCCAATCTCATGTCCTCAAACAATTAACAAAAATAATCAACCAAGGGATCTTGTTTAGCATCCCCCCCTAATATTTCCCCATCAATCATTGTCAATTTAAGATCCCATCATAAAATAACATTATCATTTCTTAGAAAACCCAAGAATTGAAAGGAATCTGAAAAGGCTTTCCTCTCTCCAAATGGGACATAAAGATTAATGATATTAATTCATTTCCCCAACTCGTTGGACCTAAATTTTGTTTAAATACTTACATTTAGAAAAGATGATTTTGTGAGTTCTAAAGAATCTCTCTACCCTATAACTAACCCCTATGATCTTCCATATGAATCTAATGAGAAAAATGACCAATCTTTCAAATAGGAGAACAAAATTTCCACTACTTTACTTATCTCATAGATTGTCTCCTAAACTAAACTATATCTATCTCATATTTAGATATTTAGGGCTATATTTTTGTGGGCACCCCTACTCTCCCACATTCAGAGACAAAATAATCATGGGTTCACCTTATCTAAGGCCTTCCTTACTCTAAGGGCCCCCTTTATGGTCATTTTCTTACCTTCCTTCACCTCCTTTATGCTCTTTTTTGTACTAAGGATAGATAGGATTTTCGACCTGACACTTGAGATTGTCTAGTATCAAATGCCAGACCTCCTTGAATTCCCATTACGTAAGATTGGGAGCCTTCTTTCTTGGACATTAGCTAATATATTGAGATTATTTCACCTTCTAATCTAGGGTTGGATTCCACCACTTCATTGTTCAAACCACAAACTATGGAGGGTGTCTCAGACAACAAAGGTTCTACGATATTATTCTTTTGATCCCTAGCTACTTCATCATTCACGGCTAGCGTTCTACTCTTGTCATTTTTCTTAGATTGATCCAAAAGCCTTACCTTAGATATATTGCTACTAGAAATTATCTTTGAGGGTATTTCTGTCTTTTCAAAATTTGATAGAGTGCAGGGATAAGAAGTATGACAAATCATATATTTTCCAGAGAATTTGGTGGAGGATTATTTCTCTGATTCTACTTCTAGATGTTTCATGTCCTTAAGCCTTTCCATGCTTGAAGTGGTGACTTTCCTTCTCTTTTTTTCTCTAGAAATATCTTCCTCTAGTATTCTCCCTCTTGGTTTATGGCTTCTTTGACTATCAAGGATTCCAATTTACCCTTTGCTTCTTCTTTGTTCGCCACTTTTTCTTATGCTTTTAAAGCCTCTCTAGAATATTTTTCTTTTTTATTCCAGATCCACTTACTATCCTTCTTTGCACATTCTTTTTACACATGGCATACAGTATAACATTTCAAGCACCTGGAGGGTGGTTTCTAGAAATATAAAAGTTGTGTAAAATTCCATTCCCACCATACAATTTCCATTTCCTTGGCAAGCCCTCCCAGTGGTCCATTTCCACTAAGATTTTAATTGTCTTCATATCCACTTTGAATTGGTAATCTACTTCATAATCAATAAAATTACCCAACTCATCCCCTAAAACTTTCATAATATTTTTGTTCCAAAGCTCCATGGGAAAGTCATGCATAATTACCAACACTAGTTGCTTGAAGTTCTTTCTTTCCAAGGATTGAATCCCATCTTATAGTGTATTAAGTATAGTAAGGAAGTTCCCCAACACCACTTTTTGTTTAAAATTTTCTCAATGTCACTTTCACATATGAATTCAAAGGTAATCCACCCTCTCATTAGGATATAGAATGTAGGGATATACACTAGTACATCATTCCAATTCCTTTCCAACCAACACTGTAATGTCTCTTCTTTTACTTGCTTTCCCATGAACCAACCTTAGTAGGGAATTCTCCATTGAGGACTTAACCTCCTCCATTCCCACATCTTCTCCCATAACCAATTTTACTCTCTCATTTTGTGATTTTATGTGTGTTTTCCTTTGTTTGTTACCCATAAACCCTAGCCTTAAGTCCTTTTCCTTTATTATATTTTATACCTCCCCTCCTCTTGTCAATTCAACATGGGTTAAGGCTCCAAAACCTCTCTCTAGATTGAACCCTAGTTCACACTCTGGCTTGTTAACAATGTTTGAACCCTCAGCTCTGTGAAATTACTAGAAGGTTCTCTTCCATAACTAGTCTCATAACCAAACAACTAAGGCTTTGACTCTTCAAAATAGCAATGAGTTTCTTTGTATGCTTCAAACTAAAATATAAAAGACTCCTCATTTATAATAAGGCGACCAATAACTTCCCTTCTAACATCACCTCCTCCAATATTTGGAGGAATAAAGGTCTATCATGTCCTCGCATCACCTAAGGACAACTACCTTAAATCCATATCCTTTGCACCATGAATAAATTGTACCTCTTGTGTTGGAGGAATCTCCATCACATGATAGACTCTTCTATAGTGTTTTATAAGGTTGTAACGTCCCCTTGTCCCTTCATAATTTCTTTGTTGAAAGCCCTGGTATTTCTTCATATCTCAATTACCCTCTCTTGTGAACTAAAGATAGACCTTAGTAACACCTCCTCTCCTCCTCCATCTCACCTTTGTTTGATTCAAATAATAATTTATGAAGGTAAAGGTTATAAGAATTAGAAAACTATTAGATAAAAGTAAGAAGAAATGGAAATTGGTAGAAGCAATATTAATGTTGCTATTTGTTATTTATATTGTGCATATCCTAGCGCATACGACTGTGATTAAAAGTGTTATTTTTAAGAGCATATTGAGTGATGAAAGTGTTATGGCTAGCCACATTTTGCAAAGGAGAACATGCTAAACAAGGTGGTAGAAATTGGATGATTGCATGTAACACCTTTTACTGCTACTTTGGGTTGGTTTCCTCCATAGGAAGGCAAAGGGGTGACGATATGCCTTGTTTGATGCTTTATGGGTAGCTTAGTGAGGATTTTGCAGTGGCATATGTACCATCCATATGGTCAACAAGTTCTCATTACTGGCCATGATCATATATATAAAATATGCAGAATAATGAGATTCACATGCACACTGTATTAGTCAATATGTATCAATTAAATACCTCGCATTGCAAAATTGTTAAAGTTTTCTATGAAGCTTTGCACTTGCTATTTTGAATGCCAAATTTTTAAACCAAGGTTCCAAATATTTGAATAGATCCATTCATTGAAAATTACTTCTTTACAAGAGAAATATGGAGCATTTCATAGTTGTGGACCAATATCTCGAGTGTTATATGAAAATGAATTAGACATTTGCATGGCTAGCTAAGGCAACTTCAAAATGGTAGTAGATTGCAAATTTGGATTGACAAATTCCAACTTACTAAAACTGATTATAATTTAACAAAAACACTAAATTGATTATAATTTAACAAAAACACTAAACAAGAGCATAAAAGGTATCCAATTGAATTGTGATATTTTACGTTGTACTTTAATTTGCTTGTACCAAAGCCAACACAACTTCCCAAATCCAAAAATCTTTGATCGAATTCTCAATGTTTGTTGAAGATAATGGGGATGAGTGATGATGTTTAAGGTATATTACATATCTAGCACCAATTGTAACTAATGTAATAAGGATTCCAAATTTTTCAATGAACGCTAACACATTTCCAAAGCATGCAATAATAATGAGTGATGTGTAACATTGATTCCAAAATTGACACATTTCCAAAGCATGCAATAATAATGAGTGATGTATGACACGGATTCCAAAATTTTCAATGAAGTTGACAGATGTCCAAAGCATGCAATAATGAGTTATCTATCATGAACAAATAAGTTAAGGAATCATAATATTACATAATAGGAGTTTATGAAATAATATTTGCACAAGGAACCAAAATGAACTTGAGACCGTATACCCAACCTCTGAATATTTCTATATGTTATGCCACATATTGGGTCTCTTCCTTATCAATTTCTTGGGCACATAATATGGCAACATTTCTCCTCCAAGAATGTGATTTCAAGTAAAAATCCTACTTTGCAACAACCATTTGACAATGCGCTCTCTTGATATCCAACTTGAGAACAAGCCAATCTTCGTTTCCCTAACTTTTTTGCCATTGTCATTTGTTGCTGTTTCGAGCCACTCAGGAGCACATGTAACTACTCATCCATGCCATGATCCAAATCTTTGTATCTTTGTATAGATTTTGATTTAGCCTTTTATATGGTCTAAGATAATTTCAAGATTTAATGTAAATTATTCACGCATTTTTGTTTTAACTCTTCTTAATTTTTGTCATGGAACTTTCAACATATCAACATTCCAAAAACATGGCATGGACTCGTTGCAAAGCAAAGCTCTATTGTTTATTATAGTTCTTTTGTTTTATGTGTTATTCATTAAACTTCTTAATAATTAATTCAATAAAGATTCATATTAGTCCTAGATTTATTAAACACTAAAAACGATTTAAAAGATTTTAATTTTTTCTAAACGATATTTACATTTTATGTTTATTTATCAAACTTCTTAATAATTAATTCAATATAGATTCATTTTATCCCTAAATTTATTAAACACTAAAAAATATTTAAAGAAATTTAATCTTTTTTAAACTAAAACAATATTGTATTCATAAAAAATCATGGCATAATTTGTGTATCACAGGGGTACAACATTGAGAGATACAATGAGGATTTTGAGGTCCATTTTGGTTCCCAACTCCAAAGAGTTGATGGGTGGTTTAGAGCTTTCCAAATTTCCAATTGAACTTAATTTTCCACATCATAAATAGAGTAATTTTGTAAGTCCCACACAACTAAATATTCTTAATTTATACTTGCTTTTTTTTCCCAAGGATTTGAGTATTTCTTCCCTAATCAAAGTGGTTTTTATCTTACCAATTCCTCCATTTGCAAAAAAACTCTTTTTAGTGGTTGGTTATCTTAAACTTGGGTTTTTCCTATATTCCTTGCCAAGAGAAGCATTGGGTTCTTTGGGGTGATTTGGATGCACCCTATCTTTGTTCTAACCTTCTTGTCATTCATCCTTAAGGGAGGGCTCTAATGAATTGACTTTTTGACCTTTCCTAAAGTATGGTGATTCCACTATCATGAATGCAACATGAGTATTCTCAACAATGTTCATGGTCACTTCATATTTTCCAATGGATAAATCCTTTGGGGGGGGTTTCGGATTTGCTTCCTTGATGGGAGGGTTGTTAAGAATCAAGGTATGAGGGATTGTATTAGACCATCCTCCCCTTTTCGACCATTTTCCCCTCTTTATTTTGACACAATAAAAAGGGGCTTGGGTTGCTTCTTGGGTATGACTAATCCCCTACTATTGAGAGCTCACCCAATCCTTCGTTGTTATATTGGAAAGAAGCAACTCCTAATTACAATGGAATCATTCTCACTTTAGCAATACTCTCTCGAGAATTCCCTTACCCACGTGTAGATTTAAGCATACTCAACCAAAAGAGAACAAGCCTTCTCCATCTTTACTGAAGTCATATCATATAAGTGTATTCTTGATTTGCACTAACACCTTATCCTCCCATAAGTGCATTGAGAAGTTCAAAAGTCTATCCTAGAGGGTTAAAGAGATTGGCTCCACTTGGGTTAATAGTTGGTGTCTAGCAGGAAAGGAAATGACCTGCTCTTCCCCATAACCATGGGCCTTCTTTTAAAATCCTTTACGTCTCTTCTTCACTTGAGAAAAGTGCTGCAAAAAAAAAATTGTTTCAAAAATTCTTATTTAGATTGTAGACCCAAATTTCTTTAATCCACTCCTTGAGCGCATCATAAGAAGGACATATTGCTATGTCACATTAAACAAACATGTCAAAAGACTTCAAAATATGATGCACACACTATAAATGAATCTTGTCAGCACTCGAAATAAGGACCAAGTCAAATTGCTAGAACTAGATAAAGTAGACACCACCAAGAAAACATTCTCAGTGATAGAGAACCCTATTTACTATGCTTTGATGACAAAGCATCCTTTAAGGGGGTGGAAAAGTAATGATAATAATAATAAATAATCACAATGAATTTAATGAAACACCAAGGGTCGCACACCCCTTCACCTTGTGACTAGTCAATATATATCTATATTCATACGGAGTCATGAGGCTCATTGTAATCATCATTCATATTATCCAATATTTTATTATATAATTGTAGATAGAATGTGTCCACCTTATAAGAAACATTAAGGTTTATCCCATTGGTATCCCCTTAGACATACAAATCAAGGCTTTCTTTGACCAATATTCCACAAGATTTTTAATTCAAGATGAGTGGAGTTTGATCATTAGGGTTTCAAAGTCCTTCTTGACTATGAACACCTGAGATTGTCCTCTTTGAAAGTCAAGCTTGACCCCTACACCTGTGGAGTTCTGAATCTTTGGTTATTTCTTCAACAATCTAGCATGGGAGGTCACCATAACTTCTTTGTAAGAAACCCATGGACACCTCTCCATTGGCGAGGCTTACCTAGAACATTGGGCTTGACCCTTCTTCAAAATGTGGCCTAGATATCATTGAAGGGGACACACTTAGATCGTAGATGGCACAAATCTATCAAGCTCTCCTCATTCAGAGGTTGGCACTATGCTTCATTCTTGCAAGAGTTACACTTGTTGGCTCACGATCTCAGTAAAAAAACCTCAAGATTTCAAGTGTTAAGAAAATTATATGGAATTAATATAGATTTATATTAATTTGATGATTTATTAAATATTAAAAGGATTAAAAAACTAATCTTTTATTTGCTTAAAGGATATAAAATCATCAGTTGTTTATCGTTCCATAAAATCAATGAAATGTATTGAACAAATAAAAAAATTTAAATAAAATAGTTTTTTAAATATCAATTTTATTTTTAAATAAAATTAAATAAAAAAACCAAAATTATATATTTTCCTTGAAAAGAAAATCATAATTTTATTAATAGTAACAAAATCACATTATGTATATGCATCACTACAAATGACAAATTCCAACAAAAACTTCAAAAATAGTACATAATAATATTCATATATTATCCCATCTAACCACTCCACCTTATCTCAAAAAAAAAAAAAATGTCACCCTAATAATCTCATATTACCACGTGAATTACTCACACACACACACATCATCATCATCATCCATCATAACATAAACAAACACATCCTCATAGAGCTAATAAAAAGCAATGTGAAAATATTCAAAAACATATCCATCCATGGATTCCTGATTGTGCCATGATCCATCATCCAAAAGAAGACCAACCTTTGAAAATGCATCCACATCCATGTTCCTTTCTCTGTAAACATGGACAAATGAGATCTTGTTAAAAGATGAGCATGCCAACCTGATCTCATCATATATTAGCCTTAAAATATACTTATCCAACTCAACGGGACCCATTCATCCAATTGATAACAATAAGGGAATCACCAAAAAATTGAATGTGTTGAAAACCTTTCTAGTTTGCTAGAGTAATTAATAAGTTTAGTGCTATGAGCTCAACCAAATTATTAGAACCTCTTCCCAGCCTTGCTTTAAACTTCACAACATACTCATCATAGAGAGAGAGCACCCCACTAGGTCCACTTGAGGGAGGATTTCCTTGACTTGCAACGTCAAAGAAATCCCAATCACCACTTTTGTCAATCTACTCCCCCTAATCTCTCTAGAAATTTTTGCCTTATTTGTTTGGAAAAGTCCTTCAAGGATAGACATACATTGAACATCATACTAAATGGAGGAATGTCTTCAAAAATCAAAGCATTACAAGCCAACCAAATTCCCCACATAGTGAACAAGGTTAGTGGTTGAACATTTTTAACATATTTTACTTGCATCATTTATTTAGGCTTGCCTCAATAGAGACACCACTCCAAATTCCTCTTAGGCTTGTGATCTTTTCTAGATCCATCCATACCCAAATAGCATAAGGACAATCCAAAAACAAATGATCAATTGATTCATTGCACTTCTTACCTATAATACACCAACTCGACCCATTTGTGCCTCTATTCTATATGATATCCCAAGTTAGAACCTTTTCCCTAAGAACCAACCACATAAATATGTGGGCTTTTAAAGGGCACTTAAATTTCCAAATGTGCTTCCACCACTAAGCCACATGCTCCTCTCACATTGAAACACTTAATGCTTGATATCCTACCTTTGAAGTATAATATCCATTTGGCTAGTTTTTTTCCCCATAACATCTCATCTTCCTCATCCTTAATCCACACATGACTAACTCACAAAGAATGAGCATATCTTTCCCACTTGGTTGCTTTCCTACCATCTAGACCCAACATATATGCTTCCTTCCACCCCTGCCTCCAAATGGTAGTCAAATCTGAATTAGCTACCCAACTAAGAACAAAATAACCATTTATGTGGATACTATTAATCAAACCTTCAAACAATCTATATCCCTCCCCACAACCAACCCATGGGCTAATCCCAATTCTGACCCTTGACCCTTTTCCAACTTTCCAAATAAGACTATCACCTACCAAAGGAAAAACAATAACCATTGCCTTACAAATACGATAAGAAATCTTCCATTTTTTACAAGATTTTGAACCCACTCTTCCACTGACTCAAGTATAATATACTTCTAATGAATAACCCTAACCCATAATCCTTTACCTTCTAATAATGATTGCACAAATTTTGTAGCTAGGGATTTATTGAAGCCCAACCCCCTTGATCCTTTGGGAAAACAATCTTGTTCCATCTAACCCATGCAATGCCTCTCTTCTTCATACTACCAAATGAAATAAACATGAAGCTCACATGTACAATTCTTTCAAGGACACCTTTTGGAATAAAAGCTAATGACATCTAGTAAACAAGTATTGCCTCCATACTAGATTTAACAAGAACCAACCTACCACCACGAGATGACCAACAATTACACCAAATGTAGAGATTATTCTCCACATTCGAAATGATCCATTGCTAGTTATTTTTTTCATAATAGTTTGGCTTTATCAAAAATCCTAAATGCTTTACCATGTTCTCAAAGTCTATATATTGATAAGGAAAGAGATGAAAGAGAAAGCAAGTACCCTATTATTCCTATCCAAAGGAAGACAAGGAAGACTTATGAGCATTGATCATCATACACATAGCCTTACAATAAAGATGAAGAACTTCCTTAAACTTTATCACATCCCACCTAGAACAATCACAAAAGAGGAGGATGTCATCCACAAATAGAAGGTGGGATAAGAATATATTACCTCCAATTTTGATCCCTCTAAACTGATCACTCCCCCTCGCTTCCAAAAGAGATCTACTAAGACCTTCGACCACTATAAGAAACAAAAGGGGAGATAGTGGGCATCCCTATATAAGTCCTCTTCTTGTTATAAATAAATCTGAGGCATAACCATTAATTAATAGTGCAAAAGACACCGATAAGACACAACTCATTACTGAATTCAAAAAATGCAAACAAAACCCCAAATAAAGTAGCATCAACCACATATAGAGCCAACTTACCCAATTGTAATATTTTGAGAGGTCTAATTTGATAGTTAGAGTTGGTCATTTTTTTTTTTTGATGGACTGAAACTCTTCCTGAGAAACCCCAATAGGCTCATGAATCTGCCTTCCAAAAAGAAATCCAAACTGTTCACTAGAGATTGTTTTTGACAAAATACTCTTAACCCTTGTCACAATAACTTTTGAAACAAATTTATAATTGCAATTACATATATATAGGCCTATATTGATCCCAAGTCTTTGGGTTATCAACCTTGGGAATCAAGGCAATGAATGTAGAATTAAAAGTTGCGAACATCTTGCTTGAAATACTAGATTTATTTAAAACACTTTATAACTCTTCCTCCATTAATTTATAAAAGACCAAGAAGAGCTCAATAGGCCACCATTAGGCCTCGAGCTCTTATACTTTTAGAAACACGGGTGACCAACTAAAGTTCCTTCTTGGATATTTCTTCTAGCAACTTTTGATTCTCTGCATCATTTACAAAACTAGGAAAATGAGTGGCAATTGTGACCGCCTCGACAATTATCACTCGTTGTTCTTCTTTATAGATATTCTGGAAATGGTCTACCACAAATGAGCAATGTCCTCAAAAGATCTGTCCATCGAACCATCCATCCTAGGCATTGGCAAAATGGTATTAACATTCTTACGATGATTGGCATACTTATGAACAACTTAGTGTTATTAACCCCCTACTCTAGCCATAAGGCCCTACTTTTGAGTCTTTAGGTAACCTCCTTGACAACCAACAATTTTCTTTTTTTTTGCATGAGATCCTTTACCTTATTTTCAAAATCCCCACTAGGAAACCTTGCCAAAATTGATAAATACATCTCTTCTAACCACCCTTCCATATCCAAAGGCACCTGCCCATCCCTCATCCTTTTTCTACGAGTCTATTGTATTGTAACCTACTCGTTTTTCTTTAGATTCCCGAGAATTTGTAAAGATATTGATTCTCGAGAAGCCTCATCAAATCTATTACAAGCCTCCTTAACCAAATCAACATACTCCTCATCCCTTAACCAATTTGAATTACTTAAAGGGACTTGGGGATTTTTTTACCACTAGCAATTTCTAAAAAGACAAGTAGATTATCGGAGTCACCACCTACTCCTATTCATTTCCAAATTCTATACAAGATCATCATGCACTAGGGGACATTCCAACTTCTTTGTTACCCTTTTAGTTCTAGATCTCATATTCCTCAGGTTGAATATGAATTGGATCAATATCATATAGGCACAAATCATTCAATTTCCTAATAAAGTATTTAGAGAGAACATCAACATTTGCAAATTCCCCTCAAACCTCATAATTGTCTAAAGTGAAATTTAAGTCTCCACCCACAATAAGCATCCTTTGCTTCATGAAACTCTTTGCAAAACATTGTTCCATAAACCCACATGATCAACATATTGAACATAAATATTCAGAACCATAATCTCTTCCCTAGTCTCTTGAGCGTATAGCATAGTCTCAAGACTTGAGGAAACAGAGAAAATGTTAGTACACTTAAATGCCCTTTTTTTCCTTGTCAAGATCAAACCCCCAGATTGGTCCGAAGAATCAATAGAACATAAATGCCAATCCTCAGATATCCTTCCCATTTCACACACTAAGATATGCCCCCCTCACATTATTTCTTTCAACATGAAAAACATATTTTTTGTGCACTTCAACTAATTTGCACAAGGCCAACTTCCTCAATGGCTAACCCACTCCTCTTCCATTTAGGATCATCAATTCCATAATGCACAACTACCTAGTGTGTTCATTGATCTAAGAACCCCATCCAAAAGTCTTTTCTTACCCACCAAGCTTTCCTTTTTTGCCTTTTCTTAAGCCATGTGAAAAGGGGACTTCCTTCCCATTTTGGAATTCAAGCGCGGTGATAATGCAATATTACCCAAACCCCCCACTGAAGCTTGGGATTCAACTATTTGAACCCTACACCTATGTCCGAGAGAATACCTAGAAGCATTCCCAAAGAACCCTTCACTTCCTATATTTGAGCCGACATTTTCCAAATAGGTTGATGACTCACGGGGATGGGTTGGAAGAGAACACCCAAAAGGATCCAAATTTTCACCCATTCCAGCATCAAAATAAACAAAATCCCCCTTAAAACCCTCAACATCAACCCTAAGGTCCACCTTATTGGAATCCCCTCTCACATGCCTACCATTAATAATAATATCTTTATGAAAGGGAGCAATAGAAGGAGAAACAAATAATTGCTTACCCAAATCCAAAGAGATGGATACTAGCTTGAGCCCTAAATCTCTCGCATCTAGTCCTTTCTCCAAGCAATGATTGGCCCCAGGTTTTCGAAGACCCTAATTGACAATGTAACACCATGTTTCCCCCAGTCTGTAAAAATAACTATATTGGCCAAGAACTATGGCAAACACAAAAGATGTGAATGTTTGATTTGACGGACCTTTGTATAGAAGGTCGATGAATGTAAATTATGTTATGATTATGTGTTGCATGAATGCTGGGAGGGGGATGTGCTAAAAGAGACCACGATGGCTAAGGAGAGGTGGTGGAAGGGACCTGGAATGGTTGCGCTAACTTCCACTGGGCCAGTACCGTACTGGTTTTTACTTGCTCAAAGATCAAAGCAACTCTCTGACCCTAGAATGGATTTCCCGTCAGATAGGTAGGTGGGGAGACTCCTAAAGAGTTAATGAAGGGATGGGGGTGAACCCCCCATCCGTAACAGCCCCCAGACCTGACCACGAACAGGGAAATTCGTGCCACACGCAATCTTGCAGAGAAAAAGGAAAGAGAGGAAGTGAGGTAAGAGAGGAAAAACAGGGAAGAGCACGCGCAACAGAGATCGTGAAAGAGAACCGAGAGAAACTCGAGAAATACAGGGAGTTCTGAACAGAGGAGAAGGAGAGTAACCTTCGTCCTTACCTTACGTTGAGTCGGAAGTAGGATATTGAATCTCGAGCATCGTGGTCTAGCTCGTGGGTGGCTAGTGGTAAATCCGTTTGGAGTCACTGAGCCTACGGTTGGGTGGAAACGAGCACCCCTCTTAGCAGTCGCGTCACACCTAGTGTTTTTCTGATAAGTGTTTATATCTCGTATCTTGAATTGAATGTAATGGACACATGTTCATGTTTGTACACTCATAAATGATTTCTGTATAGAAGTGTTTGCCTGGTGTTTTGATCAGAAATAATGGATGCATGCTTATACTTATATGATCATAATCGATTTATGTATAGAATGAATAAGTTCAGATTACAAGTCTGTTCCCTTGAGATTTGTCCCATTTACTTGACTCACGCTATGCCCTGGTTTGATTTCCTGAAGGCACCTCCTTCTAGGAAGTTCCCTCGCATTCCAGAGTCGGAGTGAGTTCCTTGAAAGGACTATCATTTTAGTAAACATATGAGCTTACTTCACCCCTGTCACAGAGTTTATAGCTCGGTAATTTAGGAAGGCCTTTCAGTCAGGTCACCAATCCTGGGGATAATTACCTAAGAACCCGTTGAAGAATTTTGTGATCTAAGTCTGGAAACCTTGTACAAGAGAGAGTGGTTCCCTCAGGTTTTTGGTGTTTCGACATTTCGGTACCCGGGAAACCCAAGGGCAAGTTCCCTCGTATTCGCCAGTCGCGAAATCCCGGTATGCGAAATCCCGAATTGGCTTAAGCGTGAATGGGTTTCGGCGTTTCGGCACCCGGTAAACCCAAGGGCAAGTTCCCTCGTATTCGCTAGTCGCAAAATCCTGGTATACGAAATCCCGAATCGGCTTAAGCGCGAATGGGTTTCGGCGTTTCGGGACCCGGGAAACCCAAGGGCAAGTTCCCTCATATTCGCCAGTCGTGAAATCCCAGTAAGCAAAATCCCGAATCGGCTTAAGCGTGAATGGGTTTCGATGTTTCGACACCCGGGAAACCCAAGGGCAAGTTCCCTCGTATTTTCCAGTCGCGAAATCCCGGTATGCGAAATCCCGAATCGGTTTAAGCATGAATGGGTTTTGATGTTTCGACACCCGGGAAACCCAAGGGCAAGACCCTTTGTTTTCACAAGTCGCAAAATCCTGATACGTGAAATCCCGACGCGCTCTGTGGATGAGCCCTAGGTCACTGGACAGGGTCTTGTGGCAAAAAGGAGGAGTCCCGAAAGAATCTGGACCGTCCATTTGTAGGGACACGTGGCGAAGATCTAATGCCGCTAGAGTTCTGAAGATCGAGGAAATAGGATTGATGACCCCGCCAAAATCTCGAAAGGTAGAATGTCGGGATTTAATTCGGGCCGTTGATCAAGTCGATGATCTGGACCATAGATCTGAATGATACCGGGCTCTCAGGTTCTGGGGATTCGAAAGGGAAAGGAGGAACGCTTACATCGCGATTTCTCGAATCGTGAAACCCCAAAAGCATTTAGAGGACCAGCACCAGGCCATAGGACCGGTCGTATGAAAAGCAACCCAAGGGAGAAGCTAAGGATTTGTTAAACCCTTTTGGGTTTTGGCATTTTGAAAGACAGAGAACAGGGGAACGCTTGCATTGTGATTCCCCGAATCGCGAAAGCCGGAAGCACCTTTTTGGTAAGGCCTGTGGTCATAGCCAACAATCACATGGGGGAGGATAAGGGAAGGGAAGGTCTGCGTTAGGCCCCTTAGTAATTCGGGGATTTTGTTCCTCGAAGAAAAGACGTTAAGAAAAAAAAAAAAAAATCTTAGTTGTCGTAGTGGGTGTGTGACAAATTGGTATCAGAGCATGGTTACAACACTTGGCCTGCTTGGGCTCATGAACGAGTTGCGCAGAAACTCCATGGGAAGTACTCTTAAAAGAAGTAAACCTCTACCTTAACCCCCTCTATCAAAAGCCGAAGTTAAGAATGAAAATTTCCTATTGTGTGTATGCATTTGAAAAAAATATATATATGAATTATGCGCTGATTGTGAATGAATATAATGTTGACTAACAACAAGTGTTTTTTCTGCACAACAAGCAGATGATCAACCGCGGATAACTGCAAACGCATAGAATGATGACGCACCACGAAGTGGGGGATGGCTCCCACAATAGAGACGAAGAGTCTGACAAAAGGAGAGTGGTAGAGACCCTTCCAGATCTGGCTGAGACTGTGAGAAGCCTCATGGTCGAACTACAGAGCTGCAAGGAGGACAACGAGAGGTTGATAAAAGAGTAAGAGAAACAAACGGAAATTAATTCAGTCTTGCTGCAGAGCTTATCTGACATACAAAGACAATTGTAGCATGGACCTGACACCAGTCACGCGGACCAACGACAGACAAAGAGAAGTCGAAGCCCACCTAGGATACGGAAACATGGTCCTTTAAGTGGCCACACTGGGAGGAGCACCTCGAGAAAGGTTCATCCCAGAGATAAGGGACAAGTGTCGGACGATTCCTATGGAAAGGAAACTAGCGACTCGGAGGGATCTTCTAGTAGCAGAATTAGTTCTTATTTCCGAAGAAAATGGAAGAAGTGAAATCAATCCAAAAATCATAATCTCAAAGAATTCAAGAAGGCCAAACCACCCTCTTCCGACGGTGAAATAAAGAAGGGATAGGAAGCGAAGGACTGGCTGCTTGGACTAAAGAAGTATTTTAGAGTCCATGACTTCTCGAAAAATTTGAAGGCTCGAGTAGCCACTTTCAACCTAAATGGGAAGGCTTCCATTTGGTGGGAAGACCTTAAGAACGTAAAAGGGATTCACAAAGAAGACCTATCTTGGGAATGGTTTGAGAAATACTCCAAGAAAAAGTATCTGTCAGAAAAGTATTTCAACGAAAAGACTAAAGAATTCTATGAACTCAAGCTGGGGCAACGCACCATAGAGGAATATGTTAGTAGATTCCTCGAATTGCTGAGGTACGTACCCTATGTAAAAGCAGAAAAGGCAAAGGTCCAACGATTCATCAGTGGACTGCCTAAGGACTATCAAAACAGGATTGAGTTCGACGAGCCAAAGACCCCAGAAGATACTATCCGAAACACAAGATATTGTTATGAACATCTTGGGCATCAGACAAAACCTCGTGAAGGGTGGAAGCAGAAGAGTAGTTCGGGATTCTAGAAAAAGGGGTTTAAATCCCCAAGATTTAAAAACTATAAAAAGGACTCAAGGATGAGATTCCCAACTCGAAGTGTACACCAGCAGAATTTCCCCTCTCAGAGCGGGAATAAACCTTTTGGATCTACCCCAGGAAAGATTGATAACCTGAAGAAAGAACCCTTGAAATGTTGGGGTTGTGGAGAAGAACATCTACTGAGGGACTGCCCGCACCTACAACAGAACAGTCGGAGAATTTACAACGTTCAAGAAGCTACCATCGTCAATGACGTGGCCAGGAGCGTGCCGCAAATTTATGCAACCTTGGATAATAAACAAGTTGACCACCAAGCTTCAGTGGTGGAGATGGAAGGTATGATCACCAACCATCTAGTGTCTATTCTAATTGACCCTGGTTCAAATTTGAGTTATATAGCCCCTAAGGCTATTGATAAGTGTAAATTACAGCCACATAAACACGCCAAGCCATGGTTGGTACAGTTAGCCACTGACACCAAAAGAAAGGTAATGGAGGTCGTAACATCTTACCAATTCACTATGGGTGAATTCCCCACCCAAGCAACCCTTAACGTATTACCCCTAGGATCGTATGACCTGTTGATTGGTATGGACTGGCTAGCCACATATAAAGCCAGACTGGACTGTTACCATAAAACCTTAGAATTTGTAAGTGAAGAAGGAAAAAGGATAACCCTTCAAGGGATCCAAAAACCTATCTTAGTGAGACGAATATCAGCCCTTCAAATGAGAAAGTATTGTAGAAAGGGATGTCCACTATATGCAATACAGGTGTTGGAATTAGTTGAAGATGACAAACCAAGTCTCGAAGACCACCCCACACTAAGAGAATATCGGGATGTATTTCCGGAAGAGGTACCGGGTTTACCTCCGAGAAGGGACATTGACTTCTCGATAGAACTTGCACCAGGAGCGGTGCCAGTGTCTAGGACACCCTACAGGATGAGCAC
>JZKD02S1678628.1:933746-945323 GCA_000966675.3 Picea glauca | reverse complement strand
ATCTTGAATCGGCTTAAGCGTGAATGGGTTTCGGTGTTTCGGCACCCGGGAAACCCAAGGGCAAGTTCCCTCGTATTCGCCAGTCGCGAAATCCCGAATCGACTTAAGCGTGAATGGGTTTCGACATTTTGGCACCCGAGAAACCCAAAGGCAAGTTCCCTCGTATTCGCCAGTCGTGAAATCCCGGTATGCGAAATCCCGAATTGGCTTAAGCGTGAATGGGTTTTGGCGTTTCAGCATCCGGGAAACCCAAGGGCAAGTTCCCTCGTATTCGCCAATCGCGAAATCTCGGTATGCGAAATCCCAAATCGCCTTAAGTGTGAATGGGTTTCGGCATTTCGGCACCCGGGAAACCCAAGGGCAAGACCCTTCATTTTCGCAAGTCGCGAAATCCCGACGCGCTCTGTGGATGAGCCCTAGGTCACCGGACAGGATCTTGTGGCAAATAGGAGGAGTCCCGAAAGAATCTGGACCGTCCGTTTGTAGGGACATGTGGTGAAGATCTAATGCCGCCAGAGTTCTGAAGATCCGGGAAATAGGAGTGAAGACCCCGCCAAAATCCCGAAAGGTAGAATGCCAGAATTTAATCCGGGTCGTTGATCAAGTCGACGATCTAGACCATAGATCCGGATGATACTAGGCTTTCGGGTTTTGGGGATTCAAAAGAGAAAGGAGGAACGCTTGCATCACAATTTCCCGAATCGCGAAACCCCAAAATCATTTAGAGGACCAGCACCAGGCCATAGGACCGATCGTATGAAAAATGACCCAAGGGAGGAGCTAAGGATCTGTTAGACCCTTTCGAGTTTCGGCATTTCGAAAGACAGAGAATAGGGGAACGCTTGCATCGTGATTCCCTTCCCTTATCGTCCCCCATGTGATTGTTCGCTATGACCACAGGCCTAAGGCCTGTGGTCATAGCCAACAATCACATGGGGGACGATAAGGGAAGGGAAGGTCTGCGTTAGGCCCCATAGTAATTCGAGGATTATGTTCCTCGAAGAAAAGACGTTAAGAAAAAAAAAAAAAAATCTTAGTTGTCGTAGTGGGTGTGTGACAGACAATCAAACCATGTGAAGACCCTTCATTTTTTGAAAAAACCTCTTACACAAAATCTTGAGAAATCCCATCCTCCTTGGCAATGGAACCCCTTTGACAAAAGATCAATCCGCCTTTTTTACCTATTCTTTGTTATATAATTTCAAACCATAATCCACCACCAAGTGACCATAACCACGACATCTAACACATATGAAGGGGATACTGAAATAATCCAAAATCTAAGTATGTGAGATTGGGATTTTTTATATTACAATCTCCTCTGCAAGGCCATCCCTAAGGTCCAATCCCTGCAAAATTCTCCCGATGTCATAATCCTAGAGTCCATAAAAATCAAGTTGGCATCCACAAAATACCCTATTAAGTTGCCAATTTCCTTAAATACTTCTAGAGACCAAAATTCAAGGGGAAATCCATGAAGTTCAACCTAAATACGAACAACAAAGGACTTTTCTAATCTTGCATAAAAAAAGGGGACCACCTTTTAAGTAGCAACGATGTCGAATCACATTACCAATTTCCCCAACACCTTCACCACATTGCTTGACTTCCTCATAATGAAGGCCATCCAACCCTTGGATAAGAAGTGGAAATGGGGTGAGTATCCTAACACCAACTCCCAATTTTGGTCAAGCTAATCCCTTAATGTTCTATCACTCATCCTATGATTTTGAATCTGACCCAAAAAATTTTGAGTTGTCATTCCAACGACTTGAAGCATACATATATCTTCATCCAAAATCAAATGAGTAGAGGTCCCTTTCTGGTGGACATAATGCTTGGATTTTTTTGAACTAACCAACTCACACCTCCATTTTTTACCTTCTACCAAGTCACACACTAGTGGTAAGGGCCTTTGTGTGATTGTCACAGAGGGAGAGTTTATGTCAGGTTCCAAAAAAACTTGCCCAAAAAAACCCCTCTTCACAATCATGACCATCTAAAGGTTTTAGGGTCCCTACAACTAGATCCTCTCCATCAGAGCCAGGGCAAGAAATATGATCGAAAACGCTTCCTAAAGAAACAAAATGACCAGATAGAGCTAAATGGTAGAGATGAAAATTGACATCTTACCTGGATTGAAACCCTCTTAGTGATTTGACACACTAATAACACTTTTAAGGCCTATGTCATATTTGTGCCAGACCGACATTCCTTTCCTCTCTTGTACACCATCAATCTTGTTGATGGAAACAATAAAAAATACCCTAAATCCACCATCTCCAAGGGACCCACATCCACATGAAAACCCCTATAGGAATGACTAGGCATATAATCCATAAATATCTCTGTTTCATCCAAGAATCTTTTAAATATTCAAGAAGGTCATCATACAACATCTTTCCAAGTTCAAAAGGGAAAACTAAAGGAGTGATTCCAAACACCCATAAACATTTAGAACCCTAGCCTGCAAAACCCTAGCCATCTGGTCCAATTTTCTATAAATAAAGAACCCTCTTCATTTCACTCTCATGTTTACCAAAACATACCAAAAGTGTACATATATATTTTACCATGTTACCAAGATCCCACCCTCCAATCTGTAGGTGAGAATGACATTGTTGAACCTTGCTAGCCCCAATGAACAATTAGCTCAAGAAGAGATCTAATCAACAATTGGCTTACAAAGAGTGATTATGTTACAAGTGGGATTTGGACAAGGGTGGGGAGGATAACAACTTCTCCTCTCTATCATTTGAGCTAAGATCTAATTGACTTTAAATTTGAAAGACATGGGAGCGAGATTTGATCCACTTATGTGTGCATGGGTCATAATATCATTTAATATAATCCCTCTGGGTGCAACCACACATTCAACCACTACCTTAAGGTGATCCCATGGCTCCAAGAAAATTCCTCATGGGAATTGAACCTTGACAAATGGTGAAAAACTCCTAGCTTCTCACTATTGGATCCAACTTGTTTGGGCAAAATTTAAAGGACATAGGGGTGGTATTTGATCCATTTATGTATGCACGAGTCACAAAGATCATTTAATATAATCCCTTTGGGTGTGAACACCCGTTCTACCACCACTTCAAGGTGACATTGGTTCGACATTGGTATTGAGAAAAGCTATTGATATTCATTTATTGCGGTGAACGTTTAGACAATTATTATCTTATTCCATTTTGTTAACATTAATTTCTGCTTATTTTCTATTGTCTATGTCTCTGGTATGGAGATTAAGCACGTGATGATCCATCTGATTGTTTGATTTCACAGAGTTGGGCATGAGATTACGCGTCCTTATTCCCAGCTCAATGCCTCTCACTATTCATCTTTTCCTTGCTATTGCATCTGCTCTCCTCCTCCTTTTGTACATATTACATATAATGAAACAAGGCTCAAAGCCATTACAACAATATATTCATTATGAGATCAACATGTCATTTTATGGGAATTGAACCCAGGTGGAGAGGATAACAATCATTCCTCCCAACCATTCAAGCTAAACCCAATTGACATATTGGAGTCCTTTTTGTTTGTCTTTTGGAATGGTAGCGTAGATAATATATTGACTATTTTTAACGATAATATGTGGGTGGTAAATGCAATCTTTGAGACAACTAGTATTAGTTTTGGTACTCCACTAGTCATTTTCAAGTCTGGATACATACACTAATCTCATGCTTTGGAAGCACTGCTATGATCAAATCCCTGACATCATTCATGGATTACCACTATATAAGTTGAGTTTATGTTTTAGAATTCAATGATTGGCATTACAGTTTGAGCTCAGTGTTAGACTTCAAGCAGACACCCTTCCATAATGCATTTCAACTACCAATTAATAAGTATCTCTCCACACTTCATTAATTTTTAAATGTTACTAGAGCAAAGTTTTGAGGTAATTGTAGAGAAATGGTATATTAAAATTTGAGTGATTTATTAATAAGAATAAATACTAGATATTTATGCATCAAGCTTTGTTTTAAGATAGACACACTATTTTAATACACTAACAATTTGTTGAGAAAATATCTCAACCACACATCAAACTAGAAACCAATTGGTGGAAATCTATTTTTCATATCGAATTAGATTTAACAAATCTCCTAAAACTTATAAGAAAGTTATTCAAATAAAGACAAACTCTACTTCACAATGACCAATAGCAATCACAAGCTTTGTATGATCAAGTATCACACATTAATCTAGATAAGACAAATAGAAATATTAATTCCAACACTCCTCTTGATGAGTACTTGTCTCAATCTCTGTCACGTTAGGTCTTCATTAACATTTTTCACCAATGCATCAAATGCTCCACCATGAATTGAAGAAACTCTTGATTAACAAAGTCTATATCTGGTCCAAGTTGACACTTGCATCTCGTACCTCGATCATGTAGACATCATCAAATTGTCAATGTCCATATAAAGGAACAACCATCCAATGAAATACTTAGGTACCTAACTGTTGCAATTGTTGGTCTTGTAGGATGTCCTTCAAGTACATAGTTCCTTCAATTTATTGATGAACTCACCCTAAATATACAAAAAGCCTTCTAGTTTCTATGCCTACCATACCTACTAGAGTCTACAACCAACATGATCTACTCATAGAGCATTTAGTTGACTCACATCCCACTCCTTCAAGTGTTTAACAACTCCATAATAGAGGTTTTGCATTACATTGTACAAGTTATCCAATTCATTGGGGACACACGGCAAAGGGGTATGCATGCCTATCCAAGGCTTACAACAATATGCCCTTTACATGTTACATACATAGATACAAGTACACGCCATTAACATAATCCATCTCATGGAGGGACCAAGTACAATCTTTTACAATATTGCCTAGGTACAATTGCAATACTCCTCTCACGTACAAACTCTAGGAAAAATTTAAGCTTAAAATTTGTAATGACCAATACACAAGATTTATACATAACATTCTAGACTTGCTACAAATACAAGGTGTGATTCATATTTATATATGGTAGCTACTTTTATTGAACACAACACACAGACTTTACCTTGTTTGTCCATCACCATCCTATCTCTAATGCGACCACTAGATTTATCACCAGCATCCTTTGGACCAAACTCCAAAAGAACTCCTTGTTGCATCTAGATCAATATCATTGTCTTCCCCTTTGCGATCTCATCATTCAAACTCGTAATTAAGTCTATCATCATCAATTGACTTCTCTGGTGAAAACAATGCAACTTCACTATATATTTAATTTCCACGATAACCAAACAACGATTATTCACCCAAACAACTTGGTTCCATCTTTGAATCAAGGTGTCCATGCTCCTCCATTCACTTATAGAATTTTCATTTCAAACAACATAACAGTTGAGAACCAACTGTGCCTTTAGGTCGAACACCGGTATCACATAGTTGACTAGGAACCTATTGTACTCAAGGGCCTAATATCAACCTCACTATAAAGATTGAAAACTTGGCCATCCTATGGACACATTTCCATCTATTCAGACACCTAGGTACCCAACCATGGTGCTCACTAGTTCTCTAAGTGATCCAAAGTTGATCATTTTATATTTTGTTGTCTATCTTGGTACTTTTTGGGTGGAAAATTTGGAGGAATAGGCTTGCAAGGACCATTTTTAGTTCTCCTCTTCCTAGTGCTAAAGATTTTGAGTGTAATATATGCTTAGACATGGCCAGGGATCTTGTCGTCATGACCTACGAGCATTTGTTCTATTGTTCATGTCTATATCAATAGATCTATCTCCATTCCTATGTTACAGAATGCCTTGTTTGCAAAGGGGAGGTTGGGGATATAGATATCATCCATGTTGAACACACCAACCACACTAAGAGAGAGGGGGTGAATTAGTGTGTGGACTTTTACAACTTTTCTCACTTCAAGTTAGCAATTATTTCAAAACATAATTTTACACATCATCATTGTAATATTGTATGTAGCCATTCACCAATGACATCCATCAATAATTAAGAGCAACCAATTCATAAGCACAATGAACACAAGAGACACCATATGTCTGTATAAGATTTTGTATTATTTTATATATGTGACTACAATCATGGGTATTTTATCAACACCAACTGAAGTAAAGAGCACCAACTCCAAGGAGAGCACCAACTCTAAAGAGAGCACCAACTCTCAAGCAAGACTCAGCTTGTCGATAGAATGGAATCTATCCAACTATAATAGATCTAGTAGTACAACCAACCCAAATAAAAATCATCTAGTTATTGTATCTGCTCCAGCTTATGATCAGAGGTCTACAACAAATGCTCATCACTAGACTTCATCTTCCCTTGAATTTCGCCCTTCTTCACTTCATTTTCTCTCTGAAATCCGCACCTTCTTCACTTCATCTTCTCTTTGAAATTCACACCTTGTTGTGCCAAAGGATCACCATACCAGAAATCAACGACCTCAAGTGTAGGTCCACTTATTCACCCACTCCATCTCTTTTTCAAATGAACCAAGCATAGATGTATTTATACTCTTTCATGCTCAACTCTAGTTTAGGTTTAGGGTTGACTTGTGCCACAAGTTACAACTAACTTGCCCACTTACAACAACTTTGGGACCAATTCATAACCACCATTGACCATCATTCAGGGTCTTCAACTTTAAACCCGACATATCACCTATTAGCGGAAAGGGAACGATGAGTTCTAACCTTCATATGCTTTTAACAACCATCTATGTAGTGTCCCCAAGGCCGAGCCCTGTTGTAAATCATGTTCTGAAAGGAATTGTAATTATGTTTTATAGGTTGGTGAGCCAAGTTTTTATAAGCTGGTGGCTTATGTGTTTGTTAGGCCAGGGAGCCTAAGTGTGGAAGGCCAAGAGCCTACTGTGGTATATGTAATCATGCAGAACAATTAATAAAAATTTGTAAACACTGCCAGGTGCAGACCGACCACGATGAATGAGTGAAGGGGGACTGAGCTTCCACAGAGAAGGCAAGGGATTAGGGGCTGGAAGGTGGGAAAAGGGGCTAAGTGTTAAGCCTAGGGGGCTTCAACCTTGGGAATAATATTTTAATATTATTCCAAAAAGGCATGAGCATTTTATGTTTTTTTTATCCTAAGTTCCTGGCAAGGGGAAAACGTGCAAAGCGAATGCATGTTGATGAACGCATGCAGTTCCAAGGGTGACAAGTGTCAACCCTGGTGCATGCGAATAAAACGGCCAAGATGAGCCGCGAGAGGGGGTTCTCTTCCATTCTACCTGATCTTCCGAACTGTACATCCCATCCGACCTCTGCAAAAAGACTGGGTGCAATTCTGAAACTGGGAAAACTAGTTTGTGTTGTTTTCGGGGATAACTTGTGTGTTGATTCTGAAAAGCCGAAACATCATCTGTCTGAACGTCGAGTCTATGCGTGGAGCCTTGTCCGAAGCCACATCCGTGAGACCATCCGCCATTGTTGAATCGGTTGGAAAGCTGTGTCCGTTTTCCCCATTGGTTGTGTGGCCACACAGTGCTGGACTGCATGGGGGCTTGTTGGCTAGTTGTACAACACTCTCTCCAGGTGAGAGAGATGATTGAGGTTGGAAGAATAGGTTGTTGGTCTGTGAGCGATTCTCTCCAGCTGAGAGAGTGCGCAGAGGAAGGAGAGAACTCCTGGAAGGAACCCTGTAGCTGCCACAGAGCTCGAAAACTTCCGGTCCGGTCTGTTGCTGTAACCCAAGGCAAGGGAGGTTAGCAGTCGAAGGACTGTCTAGGTGACAGAGAAGGTGTATACTCCTGGGGTGGAACAGGCATGTGGGGAAGGAGAGTCTTGGGCAGTGAGCATGAGTGGTTCCTGGGAGAGAATTCCTTCCTTGTGATTGTGTGTATTCTCTGTAACCTCAGCCTAGCTTAGGATTCCCTGCCTTGGGGGTGGAGCTTAGTCCCAACTCGGGGGTGATCCACTGCTGAGCGGATGAGCAGTGTGGTCTAAGGCTGGGAGGTTCGTGGAAGGCCTGCACTTGGTTGGTGGAACTACCACTGTTCAAAGAAAAGAACCAGATGATGCTTTAATTATGTTTATGTATCTCTGTGTATTATAATCATCATGTATTCTGCTGTGCATATCAATTTAATGTTAATGTTTTTGATTGTTTATTATAGCAGTACACAATATGTTTACTCTAAGCTTAAATGTATTTCTTTGTTTAAACGCATGTGGATTATATAATGCCTGTATGAGTTATGTACAAAGGGGGGTTATAGTTTTGTTTTAAGAGCGATTAAGCCTTGGTAACCAAAAAGTGGTGCTACAATCTGACCTATTTTTCATAAATCGATCACAGGTATGGATCGATATTCTTTGTCTCTACGAATGTTGTAGAAATTGAATTCTGTAGAGGCGCTTCCTTCAAACCATTTACATGTGACCATCTGTGCAAAACCATAGGCTTATTAATTTAAGCGGTGTTCCCAACGCCTCATGGCTTATGTGTTTGTAACCCGTGACAGGGGGTTGGAACCTAGTCCTCTGGACTTCGACCTTTAGGTGATTTCTCTTATACAATCATCCAATCTTCCAGAGTTTCAACTTCCCAAATTGGTTACCTCTCACAAGGGTTGATCCAATGGTTGGCGTGATTCCCGTAACCAAATCCACAGTCTAGCTTCAATCCTTACTTATCCTTCCACTGCTTAATCCAACGAATATGACTTAATCAAAGATTGAGATGGACAACCATTATTTATTTTGGGACTTTGGGAATTCTGGTTCAATTCGAAATCCTTTTCACCGAAGTGGTCAGCGTCGAAGTTGACCACCATCTTTCTTGGCATGCTCTGAATAGATCAACAGTTGACAAAATTTCCTGATCCAACGGACGACGGGAGTTCATGACTCCGTGGCTTCAGCCTTCGGGTAAATTTTCTTGTTCTAGACTCCTTTCCGCTAGAGTGGTCAGCGCCAGAGTTGACTGTCCCCTTCCCTTTACTGTGATCTAATGCTTCTAATATATCCACTCCAGATCAACGGTTGACGGTAGTTCGGTTAATCTGAGGCTCCGAGATATTTGTGGTTTACACTGTCCTTCCACTAAACTCTAGCCCGAAGAATCTTTAACTCCGACCCATGTGATCGAGGGCTATGACCTTGTTCCAATCTTTTGGGCGCTAATCTCTCATCAAGGATTGACAATCATGCTTAAACCGGCATGGAGATCTATGATCAGGGATGATTGCGGAGTCCCAACTAACAGGACCTTTAAAACCGTCGTTGAGTTCCACAATGGAAGATGCACGTTAGCGGATGGACCAATGTGAGTCTTCAATTTGTTGATGGGTGACGATCGACGATCGTTGTGGATTGCGGAACCAAAATCTGTGCGAACATTAACTCATCCTTTGAATCCCACAATGGCTCCCCACCATCGACTTGCCTTCACTGAGATCTGACGGTCATGACTTAATCGGATGTTGATCCAACAGTCTTCCTATGCAACTCCTAGATTTGACGGTTATTGTGGCTTTCTGTTGAATTCATCCTTTGACGGTCACAATCTATTCTTTTGTTAGATCGATGGCTCATGTAGCTTACTTATCTGTTCTTGGCTTCTTTTCGCTTTAGCCCCGATTTCTCCCATTTAACAATCCCTTTGGTCATAGGACCACTTACGCGACCAAGTGCTTATTCTAGAGGCACCAATACCTTCTGAGCTTTTGAATCATAGAATCATTGTTGATCCTATCGTGATCAACAATGATCACGAATTACTTCAGCCACAAGGTGATCTTCCTTTTCTCTTATTATTGTACATGTTTGACTCATGTTGCCATCAATGACAACACACAATCAATAATGCCAATAATTCCCATTTATGGTAGTTGCCATGTCAATACCAAAGTTGAAGCAGAAGTAGAACTCGAGGGAAAATGTTCTTTAGATCACGGTAACCTGAAAATACCTAAAAGACCCTATTCCCATAGGGTTAAAAGATCCATAATTGAGGGTTTTAGAAGGTCTTGGCGAAGATCGATTCCTGCTTGGTTGGATGCAGATGACATGATCGAATATGGCGGTGAACATAGGAATGTGAATCAAGTTTGGGGAGATGATGGGTGCGTTTGCTTCAAGCAAGGTATGATGGAAGTAAGAAATCGTTTGAGAACCTTGTACAATGTATTGGAAAATATTCACCTTAGTTATGAGGATTTTGCACGACAAGCGACTATTAAGGATGATCATTGTGTTTGGCAACAAATCATGGGGGAAAGAAGATGTTTGTTTGAATCATAGTCGATAGCTAACAAATCTCCACATATAGAGGAAGGGGAGGATGATGATGATGGAAGAATGACATTGGGTTTTGAGAGTACATTGGCCAGGGAACAAGAAGAATTGTCAAGGCATTTGGATTTTATTTGTTGGCATGTCGGAGCTAAGAGATCCCCATCATGGGACTTGAGAAGCAGAACAATGCCTCAACATTTAGAAGTTGATGAGGATGAAATGATTCCACTTGGATTGTGTGTCTCTCTCTCCAAGGATCAAGAATAAATGTTAAGGCATTTGGATCTTCTTTGTAGACATGTTAGATTTGAATGGTCATTGCAATTGGAACCAAGAAGGAGGACAAATTCACCATTAATGCTTGATGTTAAAGGATTGGAATCTTCTGCGGCTCTAGCCAAGGAACACAATGAAATGTAAGAAAATCTTTCTTCTCTTCATCAAAATATTGAAGTTGAAAGAATCTCATTTTTGGGATCAACATCTGCAACAACTCCATAATTAGTGGTTCATGAAGTTGAAGAAATAGTGCCACCTAGATTGGTTAGTTCTGTAATAAGGGAACAAGATGAATTTTCAAGATCTTTGCCATTGACCATGAATATCAAAGTTGTCAGGTCTCTTCCACTAACACCTTTGACATTGTTGAACAAACAAGCACTCATGGCTTTTCTTTTGGGATTGAAGTTTGGAATGTCTGGACTCGAAGATATATTGAAGGGCTTTGAGACGAACAAAGTTCGTTACACACAAATAATACAAAATATTTGGAATATAGTAATCAAATCCATATGGACAAATATATATGTAATAAGAATGAATAGTAAGATATAAGATATAAGATGATTACAATTGAGAATGAGGGCTCGTTTATATACCCACGCAGGGGTGCCCTTAACCAATAGTCATGTCCTTTGAGACATGACCTTTCATTATTAATAATTATTATTTATTAATTAATTATTATGTTATGAATATCTATTTATGTATATTTATGTTCATAACATTGCCTTCCCCTTAAAAATGCTTTGTCCTCAAAGCATAAGCACTGGAAGGCTTCCATTTGAACTTTTGTTCTAGCACACGATGTCTTCTCTTTTGTGCTTGTAGTTGCGACTCTCGACGAAACAAGATGATATAACCTTCAAATTCCCAAACTAATGTGTTGCATCTTTTGGGGAGTGAACCATCCCAAATCTACTTTCATTAGAATTGTTTGATGATTGATTGTTCCAAGTTGTTGATTTTGTCTTCGTTCTTTTTCAGTGTGGTATTTTATTTGTTGGTAAGAAGAACATTGTTTATTTTCCTCTTTTCCTAGTCA
>JZKD02S1678628.1:916317-931801 GCA_000966675.3 Picea glauca | reverse complement strand
ATGCATTTAAACACTTTTATAAATAGAAATTTTTTATAAATTTAAAAATATAAAATTATTTAAAAATATGTTAAAATTGAAATTATTAATAAAAAAAAGTTAGGTTGTTTAATATTTTTATAAATAGTATTCAATTTTTTTATAAATTTTAAAATGTAAAATTATTTAAAAAAATGTTAAAATTGAAATTATTAATAAAAAAAACTAGGTTGTTTAATCTTGTTTATATCATRACATSYATGTTGAAATATTTACAATTYAAAATTACTTGCTCTTATCATTTCCATGTTTTTTCATTCACTAGCATAAAAAAAATATAGTTTATTCTTTTATCTTCTTCACAATGTTAAATATACTTTATATAAATTCAAATATTCCTTTAATATCCTTTAATATTCCTTTAATATCCCTTGTACTTCCATTGTTTTTACAAAATATCAAAGGTATGGCATATGTGTTATGTATTTCTATTGTACTTCTGCATTTAGTTATACTAAGTTCCATTGTTCAACATGTATTTCCCGACTAACTTGGCAGGGACTGCGTTGCCATGCAACCTTGTTTGCTTACGTCTTAACTCTTTATTTGATAATGTAAAGTGCCGACTAAGATAAAATTAAATAGATGAACAATAGGGGACGCGACTTAGCTATTTGTTTGAATGGCCATGACTTTTCAGGAGCCAACTGTTTGAATCAGTCTTGGGCTATTTCTGGTAAGTATCTAGATATGATTTAACCCTCAAATTGCAACGTTCCACCAACAACTATTCGGCTTGCAATATATGCAGTCCTCACTAATTACTAATATGTTGATTTTATTTTCAAAACAACCTCTACTATTATATGGTTACACAGTTCTTACCCAGAAGTATATTCTTTTGGACAATGATTCAGTTTAGAATGGCGGTTGATGCCTTGGAGTTTCTTGCTGTGATATTCTAAATGATTACAATATCACACAATAGTTGATATATCGACTGTGATTTTAAGTTTGATTTGTGCCAGTCAATGTGCAATTATGATTCTTGTGCTGCATTTATTTTTATTTTTATTTTATGCCAAGTATCACAGTAAATTGGCTTATGCATGTAGATTGATTTTTTTCATTTTTTTTTCTTCTTCGAATCTACAGCGGAACGATGGATTGGGGATCGGGGATCGGGGAAGGGGGGTCACGGGAGTGGACAGGACGGGAAGTTACGGGAGTGGCTAGGGATAGGTCAGGGTTCGCGGAAGGGAGAGGTTAGGAGTTATGGGAATGTGGGGAGGGCCGCGGGAGAGGTTACAGGAGTGTGGGAAAATGGGAGCGGGGGAGTGGAGAGGAGTTAGGTGCGGGGGAGTGGTCACTATGGGAGTGGGGGGTGAGTGGGGAGGGTTTCATGTCTGGAACGGGAGGGGGAATCCGCGGGAGTGGTTTGCGGAAATGGGAGAGTCATAGGAGTGGGAATGGAATGGGTAGGGATCGGGGAAGGGGAAGGTTACGGGGGATCAGGGAAAAAGGAACGGGGAAGGGAAAGGCTGCGGAAGAGGGAGAGGAAACATGAAAGATTTACAGGTTATTATTATTATTATTAAATTATTTAATACCTTAAATTCTAATTTTTAATTAAACAAAAATTTATTTATTTATTTTCTTTTTCTTTTTTTAAATGATTAATTTTTTTAATTTTTTTTTTTTCTATTTTATTTATATTTTTATTATTATTATTATTTTTTAATGGCCAAAGGCGTGATTGGTGGTCAAAGACCAATTTTTTCAGAGAAACTCTGAAACGATGGTGGTTGGCTAAAAGTCGGTTCAGACAAGGTTTGATAAAGAGACAGGCCAAAGGCCGGGATCAGAAAAACGAAGGCTCTGATACCAAATGAGACGAACAAAGTTCGTCACACACAAATAATCCAAAATATCTGGAATATAGTAATCAAATCCATATGGACAAATATATATGTAGTAAGAATGAATAGTAAGATATAAGATATAAGATGATTACAATTGACAATGAGGGCTTGTTTATATACCCACGCAGGGGTGCCCTTAACCAATAGTCATGTCCTTTGAGACATGACCTTTCATTATTAATAATTATTATTTATTAATTAATTATTATGTTATGAATATCTATTTATGTATATTTATGTTCATAACAGGCTTCTCCATATTGGTGGTTGTGGTGATATGCATATTCATGCCTGCCTTTGCATGGTCATGCCCCCCCCTCAGTTGGATGGTTCTTAGTGAGATCTTCCCTCTCAAGATCTGTTCAATTGGGAAATCAATCAATTTCTCAATGATTCTTTTCTTCACCTTCTTCATTGTACAGACATTCTTGGTGATGCTCTACCACTTGAAGTTCAAGATCTTCCTCTTCTTTGTTGGATGGGTGGTCACCATGACTTTCTTCCTCTACTTTTTTCTCCTTGAAACAAAAAATGTGTCTATCAAAGAGATTAACGAAGTGTGGATGGAGCATTGGTTATGGGGAAAATTCCTAGCCCCGAAACAGGATCACAAACAACAAATTCCTTCTCAACTTGACAATGGCACCTCCTCCCTATATTATATTGTATTTGAACTCTTTGATAGTAAAAGACACATATTCATGTCCAAATCATCTAATTTAACCATAGAAGCTGTGAAATTTTGTAACAATCAAATTCACTACAAAATCCTTTGCTACAACAACATCTCCACCATTGTCTTCACATCATCATTTGCCCCTAAAACTCTAAAATCTCGCAAAAAAATGACAGGTGTGTAGAGACATCGACCATGCAAATACCAAATATTATAACAAGGAAACCATTCTTCTACAACAATTCTTACACCATAAGTCTCTTCATTCTCGAGATTTTATAGAAATATTTGATTGGGTAAAAACTCAATTGGATGATAAGGTCGAGTCCAAGTCAATGTCAGTCCCAATATGCTTCACAATACTATGCGCTTTTACATGGCAAAGAAAAGTTTTCACCACCTCTTTCTCATGGTCTTCATAATGATCATATATTCATATGGTCCTCATCATAATGATAGCTGCCCGCTTTAGTGCACCACTAATATATATATTTGACTAAGTTCGGAGTTGCATTGTTTTTATTTGTCTGTAGGTGTATTTGGTTTGTAGTGTTCACTCAGACATAGTTCGTAGGTTCAATTAGTTGTGTAGTCATTTGTGAATTGATCAATATCAAAGTACTTATTTGCTTGCACTGGAAATGAGCAATATGATCATATTCTCTTCAAATAATGGAGTTTCAACCATCATAATCGAAATTTGATATATTGCATGTCATTAAAGCCCAACTTCAACGGATTTTTTCTTAGTTACAAAGCACTTTGACTTATACTATAATAGACCAAATTGCATACACAATACAATTGCATCCAATAGAGTTGAATGGTAGAATAGAAAATGTTGTCCAATTTCTTCTTCTATTTTAAATTATTAATCACTTGGTGCGGTTAGGGATGGTAGGGATTTAATGGAAGATCAGTTCCCATGCCTCCCAAACCTTGTCGGTGGAGAGATAAAAAAAATTGAACTCAAATGATTGTAGGGATAAAATGTATACTATACCTACTATTTTAGGGTATAAAGGCTTCGTGACCTAATTTTTTAGGTAACAAGATTGCTAAACATTTTACAATGATAGTTTATAAATGATTTCCAAATTTTGTAATGGAATTGTTGGTGATGTTTATAAGGTAAAAATAATTGTTTAAGCTCACATGACCATTTATAAATAAAGCATTTGGAAAGTTGCATCCTCAACTCCATTTTCAATTTTTTTTTTTTGGATAATGACAATATCTATCGAACATCATTGCATTAGATCAGGTACTCATTGTATTTGAACAATAGTTATTGCCCATAATGTCATCGGAGATCCTTCTAATTCCTATGAGAGGTTTTTTCGAGGAATCACAATTTTGCATTGCATATTATGATAGAAGGATTTTTTTTTAAATGTAATGCACATTTATCAAAATATATTTATTATTTTCTTAATCACTCACTTATATTTTAATGAGTTTTTCAAGTGTAATATAATCAAAGCACCAAGCCCATACTCATTAAACTATTTACATCCCTAAAATGTATTAATATTATGGAAGCATCATTGAAAGATGCATGAATTGATTTTTGTTCACATTTTTGAAATATTGTTGAATATAGTGATTTTTGAACAAGGTATGAAGTCTAGACAATCCAATCATCTACATAGGGAGCCAAACAAATTGTAAATGAATTCATGAAAGGCCTTTACAATTTATTTTTTCATTGAAGCTGGTAGATTTTGATTAATATAAAATGTTGCATAGAATATGCAACAGAAAAATATGTACATTAGAAGTTTTGTAAATAAGCCCTTGAGTGCGATCGAGAAAAAATAAAAAAGAGTTTGAGTAAAGGAAAAAAACTTGCAGGTCTAACAACTGCCTTGTTCCAAAGCTACTAATTATGTATACTCAGATAAAAACGCATAGTATAAACAAACAAAAACAAAAGATATCCTAATCATGGGATGGGCTGATAAGAGAGATGCCCATTTATGCAAATGGACCCCAGATTTCAAGTAGTGGCTAGATTAGCTTGTTGATTAGCTTCGCTATTATTGATTTTGAATATATGGAAAAAAATTGTCTTCTGAAAGGCCTTGATCTCCTTTAAGATTATGTAGAATATGGATATGAGGTTTGCATCCCGTGGGAGTGACCCTAAATGCGAGTGGATGATGGTGTTTCTTGAGTTGCCTAAGATGGAAGGGGAGAGCCTGTTGTGAGCTTTAAAAAGAACAAGAACTTGAAGGAGAGCGTAGGCCTCAACTTGATTATTGGATGCGTGGCCTAAACACCAAGAGTAGTCTAGTTCAAATTTTCCTACACGGCCACAAAGAACCCTACTTGCTCCTGCCACCTCATCAGGCCTTTACAAAAATTGAAGAGAATATTGTTGATGGATTTTCAAGATTCAATAGTGTGACTTGATAGGAAAAAGAATCCCATTTTATAACAAAATTTGTCTTTTTCTCTTTTTGTTTCACTATTTGAACTAGATTATATTATTAGTAAGTTGACCCTATGTATTGTGAAGGTTAAGTTTGGTATTCAGAAGGTTTGCTTGTGTGTTGAGAAGGTCACCCCAATATTGAGAAGGTTAGGCCTAAACAATTCGTAATGTCACTCTGATGTTCATCAAAAGTTTGTCCCAACATTTAGGATTTCAACCTCACCATTCAGAAGGTCGATAAATAATGTACCATATATTACATTAAAAATTGATTTGAATGTACATGCCAACGAACGAAAAACAAGAAATTCCCTTACTTATACAAGCAAGGAGACCCAACATAACCACCATGGTTACTCCCACATCATGTTAATAAACATAGGGGGGAACTCATTGGGTGACTTTATCCTGGTCTCAACAAATTAAAATTTATTTCCAAACCAACCTTACTCAAATTAAGGTTTGCATTCAAACAAAGATTTCTCATGCTCTTATACTAACATGTAGGGTAACTGATAAATCTATATAATGTAACCTAGGATACATGATTTGTTTGAAATAGGCTTCGTGTCTAGATCATGGAACAAAGATGACTTAGGAATTGACACACAAAACAAAGCTAACGAGTCATCAATACTGCTGGAAAATTGTTGACGTGATGATCTTTTCATGCATTTTGGACTATTGATCTCAATTGAACTGGACCCTCTTTTTCCTCCTATTCCAATAGTCCTTGGGAGATTCTCTTTATATATCACCACTGCATTGTTCTTGCTACATGTCTCATTTTGGTTCACCATGGAACCTTTTATTTGAATGTTGTGATAACTCCATTATAAACCCCCTCCGTTGTTGACTTGGGACAAATTTAATGATTAACAAGTATCTCGTGAACTATTCCCATCCTCCCATCGTACGTCCATTGATGCTTAGCCCACTAAAAAATCATTTTAATTAATGACTCATGATACCTATTCAAAATATCCTTTATTAGTTATCCATGAACCATTCAAAACACTTCTCTTGTCTTCAAACAATGTATACCTTGATCCATTTTGGCATTTCCCTTCCCCTGCTTTGGGGATATGATTTTTCTCCTTTCGTTGCACCTTTTTTGTAATGTTTTCCCATCCTAAATCGGTTTTGCTTGACATGTGCTAGCCTACCTTGCCTCTATTTCCCCATGCCCATGTTTTCCCGTTCTTATAACATCTGGATGAGCATGGACTAATAAGAGCCCGAGGAAAATAATCGATGAAAACATAGAGATGGAAAATACCATTGAAAATCTTAATTTTTTTTATTTTCTCCTATTATTAAATACACTTTTAAACACTTCCTCTACCCATACACTTTATTCATGCCCACAACCTTCCGAGTTTTATCATCAACGAAAATGCAAAATCTATAATGCCATTGAATACCCACAAAGAATATGAAAACCAGAAGTGGATATATTCCCTCCAAGCCCAAAAATTTAGTTGTCCATAACATTCTTCTCATGCTATGTTCATACTTCTATAACCCAAATAGAAAATACATGAAACCATTCAATTGTTTCTGTCTTGAATATTCTAAATGAAATTGTCTGGATAGATTGATTATAGTGGGAAATCATACATAGAGTACTCAGGAGGTTTGGTGCTTCAATGGTCATTTCAAGTGAAAGGTTTTTCATCATCCTTCCATGGGTGAATTTTGTATGCACTATGGATGAAACTCCATTCTTGAGATCTTTCCATTTGGGAGTTAATGAGTTATTACTGCTGCAAATTATTGAGGTAATGACCCTCTCGTGGACTTTGGACTATGGATCTCATATGAACCAATGGTTTCCAATCTCTAATTGAATTGTACCAGTAACCCATGAAAATGTTTGGATACATAACGCAAACCTTCCATTTCCTCATATTCCAATAGTCTTTAGAAGATTAGAAACACTAATTATAATCAATTTAAGGATGAATAAGTATTTTAAGATCTCTTACATCACATCCTCCCACCATGCATATATTCAAATTTACATCTAGAAATACTTATTTTCTATCTTTTCTATCGAAAAACAAAATCCCCAATTTTTAAATAACATAACCATCCTAATTCAGTTAAGGGTTATCTTTCCCACTTTGGAATATGCTAATCTACATATCAAATCAGGGTTGCGAACTTTTTCATCACCCGTTCGAAAGAATGTACGAAGATACCTTCAAATGGGAAAAAAATAAGAAATAAGACAGACCATCTATAAGCCATGTGAACAGGGAGAGGGGAGGAATCAAATTAGAGAAAAGCTTGCGCAAATATAGCCAATGGCGATTGGGCATAATTTTTAAGGGATATCGATGCATATGCAAGAATTCTTATGTCACCGCTAGTCAGAAATCATGACAGCCTATTCCTGTTCGGGGATCCTGCCAACCATTGCAAATTACAAGAGAAAAATATGAAAAGGATCGCACCAATTGGAGCATTCATTCTGATTCATGGATCCATGGCATTTGCATGAGTGCATTTCTGCTGTTTGCAGGGCAGTTTGACATTTTTTATGTGGTAAATGGCAGGTCCGGATTTTGGAAATTTGCATTACTTATTGCATCCTGGGTCACGATAATTCGTGTATAAAAACCCAACATAGTCATCATGACAGACTATTTCTATTCCGTGATCCTGCCAATCATAGCAAATTACAAGAGAAAAATATGAAAAGGTTCACACCCATTGGAGCATTCATTCTGATTCATTCATCCATGGCATTTGCATGAGTTCATTTAGGGCAGTTTGATAAGCAGCTTATGGTAAATGGCAGGCCCGGATTTTGGAAAATTGCATCACTTGTTGCATTCTGGGCTTTAGGTTGTTTTGTTTTTAATATTGATTTCGCTGCTGGGTCAAGATAATTCGTGTATAAAAGCCCAAAATAGTCATCAAAAAGCATAAATTATTGAGAATTTGATCTGGTTTTGGGTTAAACTTTGGCGAATTTCAGGTCACTATAACCTTTACTTCTCATACGGATTTTACTCATCAATCAACAAGTATTGATCTAGTGCCTTTTCAGCTGCAACAACAATCACAATCACAGAACAATCCACTATTCAAGTTTCGATCCCGTGACCTACTCTGTGGGTATAATACTGCTAACTCTGGCTGAGCTGTTACCAATGGGCGGAAGAAAGAAGCCTCTGATATTGGCTAGTACTGCTGAAGTTGTTAATTCCGTCTTGCTTTCTGGAGAACTTGATGGTGAGTCATGTGCCCAAGCATATTCGGTATCTAATTATTCGAGTTTTTTCTCCACGCGTCTCTCCGCGGGGCTTCTGAATCTCCCTGGGGATGTGAAGGAGGATTCTGAATTGAATGACAGTGTGGAAGAACTGTTGTGCAAGCGAGGCGGAAAGGAAGCACCTTACGATGATGCAGCTATTGTGGGACTGGCATCAACTGCATTAAGAGAGTTATCTTTGACTTCTGGCTCATGGGTATGTACATTTCTCTTGGCTTTCATTCTTATTATTTAATTTGAAGTTATTATCAGCAGTTCCCTAATAGCTGATATCTGAGTGGAAAGTTCTTCACAGATCTCTTCCCACACATTGTTTAGTTTCTGTGTTTTAATCCATGAAGCACCATCAACGAACTTAACTTTAATATAGTTAAACCTGTACAGTAGCATCTGCCTTTTTTCGTGGCATGCAGAGGCAAACTAATGACTTTTTTAATGTTCAGTCTCCCTTGGGGGTAAAGTGATTTGGGGAGTGCCCCGGGTCACCATGACCGCTATCAGCGAAATCATGAGGGAGTGAACCACGGCAATTAAAAAATTAACTACTGATGTAGACCTCCCAAACCATGGTGAGAACATGAATGCCTAATAAGCAGAGAGTTATGTTTGAGCCCTGAGCTATACCAGTTCAATCAAAATCGTAACAAACTCAAAATTTTCACACACATTACTGGATGGAAAGCAATAGTCTTCTCTTTATAGAATATATAGAAAATCGTTATTACATCGACATACACTTTTTCATACTTAACCAAGCAAGTAGTGCAAGCGCTTGAGATCTAGCTCCTACATCTAACATATCACAATTTTTTCTTAAGGAACTCAGATGAGCTGAACATTGAATAGCTATAGAATTGAGAATTTATCAGTTCTAGTTTGTTTTTCTTTAGGCAACATTTCAAACATTTGTGTACATTTTTTTCGCTATAGGAAGTGTAAGATGACCATTTTGTAAACCTGGCTCTGATCCTATGATATTTGATCTAGAAGAATTGTTTTACCGCATTTCTCTCTTTTTTTGATAAATAAAAGGAAGATTTTATTAACAGAATTTACAGGATCACAAATTGCTTTTACAGATATTGAGGTTCCATATTGGTGTCTGATATTGGGTCTGATTGTCATTTTTTGGCTTCTTACCTATTATCAAAACACACCAATTTCTATCATGATTCTGAACATGGGTGTAACACCCTGTATTTCTGAGATCAACTCTAACAGAACTGGATTGATATTCCCAGAAGTTCAACTTTGAACTTACATGCATTAACCAACTACTATTAACAACAATGGATGGTGCAACTACATTCCTTATCTTCATACTTTCATCAGAGGTTGGGCCGCTTTAGTCTTTGCATTCTGTCCCGTGGGATCTTCGTTGACTGCTTCATTCATCTTCTTGATCCCTGCCTTTTGTCGCAAATAATTATCATTATGCTTTGGTCTGCCATGTGCTCATCTATTATGTGAAGCCTCCTCTCCACGCATGGCTCATCATCCTCTGCAGAAATATTATCAGCATGTCGGTTCCCTTTCTCTCTTTAGATGAGAGAGCAAATCACCCCCTTCAGGGTCACATTACTCTCCACCAGCTCATCCACTAACCCAACCATCTTATCCTTGACTGCCCAATGTGTTTCAAATTTTCAATTGCTGCTCTGTACACAGACCTCTGTTCTGTTGCATTGCTTGGGTCCTCTAGACCTCTGTACACAGACCTCTGTGCCCTTGTATTGCCTAGGTCCTCTAGAATGAACCACAACAGTGCTCCCTCTCCCTCTTAACTTTTCCCCTTTTACTTGATTTCTCCTCGCTTCTGCAATTCTTTCAACTTTCTCTGGGCAGCAGGTGCGTGACATATTGAAAGCCAGTTCATTACATATATCTAGATCAGAATACTTAATCCTCACTGTCCCTCTCTTCCGCCACCCCTCTGATGATCTCAATGCCTATTTTGATCTCCTGGTTCCAAATTCAGGGGCAGCCTTCATCTTTCCAGTGATGCATCCTGACTCCTGCATCCTTCTTTGGCAAATTTACAACTTCCCACATCAGCCTGCCACCACAACCTCCAACTTGTGAGAACACTGGCTTCATGACTGCATTAACTTTCAGCAATAAGGAGAAATTCTTATGCAGCTGGTGGTACTTTGTTCACTTCTCCCAATGATAATCGGCACGATCTGTATTGAATGCCTCTTGCATGAGGTGTTCATCATTAGGCTACTTGGTGTTAGTTTGGTTTGCATTGCCATGATCATGATATACATTATTCTTGTCATAGTGATTAATGAGGTCCATCATTCTTTGTGTCATGTTCCCCTGTCACAAGTCCCTGATTGCCCGTTCAACCCATTGGGCATCAATGCACATTTTCCTTGCTTTTCTTAAAATAAACAGTGACCACTAACTATCCCTTTAATGTACTTCTAGGATACTCTTAGTTGTGCATGTTGAATTAGTATAATAAGGTAATGGGCTTATATGTTTTCAGCTCTTCTCCTTCTAGTTGCCTTTGTATTTTGCTAGTGTTTTTTGTAACTTGTCAAATTATATGAATGTTTCCCAGCATTGAACTTGTCTGTGAATCTATTGGAGGATGCTAAACCTTCTTTGAATGGATTGCAGGTGATCGTGAAAGATGTCCATACTAATGTGGGGAGGCTTGCAAGAGTCCTTGTTTTGGATCCTCCAGATAAAAAATCTATTGAAGTCCACAAATCACAGAAAATATTATATTCTCGGCTGCCATGCTTGAAGCATATGGGCCTTCTATCGACTTACTGTTTGCCTGAAGAATATACTTTAGCCATTGACCCACAGGTGGCGTATCTCTCACCTCAATTGGCCTTCAATATTGGGCTACATTTAACATGCCTGAAAACCCTCATAGGACGTGGTAAAGAATCTTTTGCTTCTCTATTCTCTGAAAGTGTTTCTGCTGAAAAAAATTCTCTAAATGCAACTGCTGAAGTGGAAATCATTCCATCTATTGTTCTTCATCAATCACCAAATTCAGTCCTGCCTAGACACCTGAATAATAATTTTGAGGGTTCTCAACCTATTATGCCTAGGTATGCTTCACACTTAAGAATATCTTTTGTAAAAATACCTTCTAGTGGAGTTCTTGATGGTTTAAAGAGCAGCATCTATTCTCTAGAAGCAAAAGAACGCCAAGAAATGATAGATACTGCCTTACATGATTATTTCAAAGTTGACAGAGTTCTCGCAAGGGGTGATATTTTTTCTATCCAGCTTTATTGGAACTGCAAATCGGAGATTTGCGGTCACTGTAACAAGAAGACAGCAGCAGATTCTTCAGATGATATCATCTATTTTAAGGTAGTTCATTTTTTTTGTGCTTTTGTTCTCAAAAAAGAGGCATTAGCAATTTTAACATGCACACACAAAACAGGCTGGATTGATGCTTTCAAGTTTTGGCAATGCTCCTTTCAGTTGTAATTCTTATAATGGTTTGACATCCTAAATGGTTGTTTTGGGTTTTGCTTATCATCAGGTGATAGCCATGGAGCCCTTGAATGAAGCTATTCTCTGTGTTAATTGCAATCAAACTGCTCTTGTACTTGGTGGCAGTGTACCTTCACAAGTGCCTCCTGCTTTCATGGCTATTGGAGGTGCAGAATGCACACCTTTGCAAGAGGATATAGCTCAACATTTGGCATCTTTGCTGGCACCTTGCTTACATCCTTCTGCATTTTCATATAAATTTAAGATGACAGTGCTCTTGCATGGCCCTGAAGGTAACACTTTGTACAATTAGTTTTTGTTTTATAGCTTCTGATGTTTGAATACTTCTCTTTTCTCAAGGATAATGTCTTACATCATGAAGTCTATGGGCAGTCAAGAGATGAGGTTTCTTTAGTTCTACAACTAAAAAGAGCAAACATTTGTTAATTATAACTCAAAACTGAAAAGTATCGTGGAGGGAATCTATTGGCAGGTAAGCAGGTTGACATCTGTCCACATCCCACCATATAGCCTTGGTCATAGGATTATTAATTTCACTACCTCTGAGTCTATTACCATAGTGGGTAATATGATAACTAGTACAGTTGTCAGCCCAAGGGTTTAGCTCAACTGGTTGTAGCCAATGTTGCTGGATATTTGGCTAGTTCTGTGCCAGAAGATGCCTGGTTCAAATCCCCCTAGGTTAGGTGCACTATTCTACACTTACGAGTTTACTAGGTGTTACCCCTTTAGGGGTGACAACTTTCAGGGGTACCCTCACAAGGGTGTCATGTTGCTGTTTGCATGAGATGTCATGCTCATCTTCTCTAGGTCCAGACAGAGTTTGTCTTGATCTCCATTAGATGTATGATCGTGCTTGCTCAATTGTGGTACAACTCATCCTCCTCCCTCACTCCTCAGATGACAGATGCACTATGGATGGTACAGTATGGTTCAGTATACTTTATTTTGATATTCCATGTATCAATTCTCACCTGGATGTGATGATATAACTTCCTAGTTAGTCATGAAAGTGGTAAATGGTAAATATCTAATAGCACTTCATAACATGCATAGTTTTATTATTTTCCTCGTTATACCTTGGGGAACATGTTTTCTTTTAAAAGTGTGTCATTTATTGGGTAAATTTGTACTACTGGGTAATTTGCCTAGATAGCGTTGTCCACATCCTAACCATGCTAGACATTTTTCACCTTCCCTGTATCATTCATTCCACCCATATAAAATATTCTATCTTGATCATGTATGATTTCTCAAAGGTCAAAAGAAAAGGTCTAAAGCCTGAATTAATAAAACCAAAAAAGCTAGAGATAAAGAGCTAAAATCGAAAGCCTGAAATAAAAGCTTGAGCAATGCCACCTCGCTACGAGGTGAAGAGATAAAATCAAAAGCCTGAAATAAAAGCTTGAGCTTGTCTATGAATATCTAAAGAAAAAGGGACTTGTTCGATAAACTGAACGTTTAAAGAAAAAGGCATAAAGGGGTAGTAAGAAATAGTGCCGAGGACAAGTAACTCATTGCTAAGCTCCCTCTCGAAGGCTATTGTATAACAATCCTAGATCATGAAAGCTAGAATCAAAAGCCTGAAAGAAAAGCTTGAGCAATGCCACCTCACTACGAGGTGAATAGCTAAAATCAAAAGCCTGAATCAAAAGCTCGAGCTTGTCTATGGATATCCGAAGAAAAAGGGACTTGTTCGATAAACTGAACATTTAAAGAAAAAGGCATAAAGGGGTAGTAACAAATAGTGTCGAGGACAAGTAACTCATTGCTAAGATCCCTCTCGAAAGCTATTGTATAAAAATCCTAGGTCATGAAAGCTAGATGCATGAATAAAAAAGACCTATGCATGTCTAAGACTTTGAGGGTCATCACATGAAGTTCTTTCCCTTCCCTTTCATCATTATTATTCATCTTTTACCTATCTTTCATCTAGGTGCTTGGGAAATATTGGTTGTCTTAGGACTTGGTGCATGTATAAGGGTTAATATTGTTCCCCTTGGTAAGAATTAGGTAAATATTAAAACTAACCCTTATTTGTTATGTTGTGTTAAGAAATGTCACCAGGTTTTATCATCTAATGGCTTGTTAAGAGGCTAGACCCATCATTTCAAGTGGGTGTCTTGCATTGGGATACATGTACCATGCCTCGAGATCCATGGTATTGTATGGGGATCTGTGATGCTGCATTGGGATCCGTGTACTCATATATGATCATATCTATAAACATTGGGATACGTGTCACTGCATTAGGATTTGTAACTATGCATCAAGCCATGACATTGATGCCATGTTATCACACATGCCACATGGACCACTAAGATTCATTCTCCTTGCTCCATTGGACATTGCATTCACATTCATGCATTATTATCTCTCCTTGGACCACACGTGGAAGCTATTAGCGCATTGGACACGTGGGAGCTATTAGTGCATTGGAGTAGTTATTTATAGGTTATTGAGGTGGTTATAGATGGTTATTTGGACCATGTGGTGATGTGGCATGATTTACTATTGTTTATTTGAGGAGCGCCCACCTAGAGGAGCCCACACGTGCCATTTAGGTTGACTGGTTGACTTGGACGGTCCACACTGTTGAATTTTTGAATACTAGACTAACTGTAGTAAATAACTCGGATCTCAAGAAGATTAACCAAGCACAAATTACAAAACAGAATTATGGGACTGCTCGTTTTTACATAGGCAATGCTCTTTCATTGCCACCCAACCATAGGCATCCTCAAGTGCCACCACCGAGCAGAGCATAGTAGTTATCCTGGGAAACCCTTCTACACAAGGGGAGAAAACCCAACACCTTTTCTTATAGAGAAGATCCACGCCAAAGACAGAATAACAAGCTCTATCCACTAGAGCAAACCAACAAGAAAGAACCCAACAACATAGATGTGTTAAATTTGAGCTTGATTTCTTATGCGGATTATTTTTTTGAATTCTTCAACACTTTGATTCTAGCTTAATACATTTCAACAATATAGAATCATAACTGAATAGCAATAATCATGTAGATACGTAAGCATGCACATAAACAACACATATACCCTGGGGAAACCCTGTACATAGAGAAAACCCCCAACAAACGATATTCCTTTATTGCATTAATAATGTAAGATCACTTACAAACATCCACCATGAAAACTCTGCTCTTAAAGAGCTTGCCAAGTTGACTCTGACCTGACAGAGACCTAAGAGACCTTGCTGATATAGATGTATCCTAGTTGCTTTCAAAGACTGAGATATATCAGCTCTGATATGGGCTGTTGAAACTGCCTCTAATTGACTGATATGCGCCTCTATATGCTGCCTCTAAGTGCTGATCTACAGCACTGATATGGCTGCCTCTTTAGCGTTGATATGTACCTCTGTACAACACTGATATGGCTGCCTCTTTAGTGCTGATATGTACCTCTATACAACACTGTTATGGCTGCCTCTTTAGCGCTGATATGTACCTCTGTACAACACTGTTATGGCTGCCTCTTTATGCTGTCTCTACAACACTGTTTGCTGCCTCTATATGCGCCTCTACAACACTGGTATGCTGCCTCTATATGTGCCTCTGTATAGCAGCCTTTAATGGACTGATATTTACCTTTGTATAGCAGCCTTTAATGCTTCACCTTTACCCTGCATAGCAATTGTGTAGAGGAGAGGGGATCGACCTCTGCTTATAAAGGAAT
>JZKD02S1678628.1:877570-893805 GCA_000966675.3 Picea glauca | reverse complement strand
GGGCAAGGGTGACTGGGTGACTGGGTGGCAATACTTGTCCATTCATTCTCAAAGTGACCCTATTTGATTTTATCATCATTGCATATGGGATACATCCCTCATGTGGTCATGTCCTGCTTCAAGGAAGGTCATACACCAACAAAATACTTGATCGAGGAAACTTTTTTTGGGGTCTTAACCACCAAGGTCCAAGACCAAGGATCAACCCATGCCACAGGCATGGGTACCCTGGACTATGTCCAGGGGCCCTAGGCTTATCTAGGGGCTTTAACTGCTTGGTCCTAGACCAAGAACCCCAGTCGTATACTGGAGGCCCTCTCAGGGGTCTTTACTGCTTGGTTCTAGACCAAGAACCCCAGTGGTATACTGGGGGCCCTCTCAGGGGTTTTTACTGCTTGGTTCTAGACCAAGAACCCCAGTGGTATACTGGGGGCCCTCTCAGGGGTCTTATCCACCAAGGTACAAGACCAAGGATCAACCCATGCCTCAGGCATGGGTACCCTGGACATTTCCAGGAGCCCTAGACATATCTAGGGGCTTTAGCTGCTTGGTCCTAGACCAAGAACCCCAGTCATATACTGGGGGCACTAACAAGGGTCTTTTGCCATGGCACTGACTGTTTGGTCCCAGACCAAGTACCGAGGAGTGCACTGGGGGCCCTAGATCTTGTCTAGGTTCTTACCCATCCTCCAGGAGAATGGCTCTTGCAGCTGCATATAAATTTAACAAGTAGCAATGCACCATCTCCTACATACCACATACCATACTGAATCATGCCCTTCAAGTATCTGAGCACATGCTTACTAACTTTCCAATGAGACTATCGAGGTTCAACCATTAACCGACTTAGTGTATTAACTAAATAGCATATATTTGGCGTGGTATGCATCAAAGACCCAATCATCTCCCTGTATAGAGTAGGATCAACCAAATTTGAATCCTCATCACAAGTTAACTTCAGATTTGGAACTATAGGGGTAGACATGGGTTTGCTGTCCAATGTTTGAAATCTCTTAAAAATCTCCATAGTATACATTCGTTATTCAGGAAAGACTTCACCCACAACTTGCCAGAGCTCTAGTTCTAAAGAATTGTGCACTAGACCAATGCCCTTCATGTCAAATTCACTGGCCAAATTTTTTTTGGCACCACAAATGAGCTGGTTAAAGTTTTCTATAATGATAAGGTTATCTACATATCAGATTGAGACAAGCAGAATGGATATATCAAATAAAAAATAAAGATTAGAGTCTGCACAAGTCTTGGAAAAGCTCAACATCAGTAAATACTCATCAATCCTAGAGTACCATGCCCGTGGTTCGTGCTTCAACCCATAAAGGGCTTTCTTCAACCTACAAACATGGGTCTCAAAACCTCTTCATTGATTTATATATACCTTTTCCTCAATCATGCCATTCAAGAATGTTGTCTTTACATCCATTTGATATAAAGAGAAACCAAGGCAAGATGCTAAAGACACAATGGTTTCAATAGAGGTATGATTGGAAACTGGAGCAAACGTATCATCATAGTCAAGTCCCTCTTTTTGGAGAATCCTCTGGCTACAAAGTTAGCCTTGTGCTTTTCAATGCTTCCACCCATTGCATGCTTGATCTTGTACAACCATCTGGAGTCAATCACTAATTTCCTTATAGATCTTGGAACCATCTCCCAAACATCATTTCTGAGGATGGAGTTGTACTCCTTTGTCATGGCATCATGCCATACTTGTGCTATAGTGGCCTCCTCAAAGTTCGAGGCTCTGTCTTAAGAGTAGAAGTCATTAATGCAACATAAGTAGGAAACTTCTTAGGTAGATGACTCACCAAAAATGTAGATTTAGGTGCTCCAAGTTGTTTCTGTGCATCCTGCAATGTTTGGGTAAACCATCTTGGCTTTCTAGCTGAACTGGAAGTTAGCGAGGCCTCTTCACCTTGGTTGGAATCTTGCAGATCTGAATCAGATTTTTCTTTAATTTCAAATCTGAATCTGGAACACCAAGCTTTTTGCCTTCTTCAATCACTATTGGAGGCTCTTGTGACGTTAAGGACCACCCATCCTCATCAAACTTCACATCCCTGCTTACCACTATCTTTTGTTGTGTTGGAATGTATATCCAGTTCCTTTGGAACTCGTACTGTATCCAACAAATATCCTCTTGATACTCGAAGGCCCAAACTTAGTTTGTTTCTCATTAGGAACATTATGGAAACTGGACAACCAAATACTTGGAAACGAGATACCTGTGGCTTCTCACCAGTAAATGCCACTTCTGTTGTTTTTTCCTTCAGATCCCTGTGTGGACATTGGTTCAAGCTGTAGACGATAGTATAGCATGTTTTTGCCAAAGACACATGGGCAAGTCCATATCGTGAATAATGGCCTTTGTTCTCTCAATGATTGATTTGTTCTTACGTTCAACAACCCCATTTTGTTGGTGTTGTAAGTTATTCTAAGCTCCCTCTTAATCCCTGGTTCCCAGCAAAAAGAATCAAACTCCTTGGAGGTGTACTCTCCTCCATTATTGGACCAAAGCACCTTGGTCCTCTTTCCTGTCTAATTTTCAAGCCAAGGCTTTGAATTCACTGAATACTTGATTCTCAATTTTCATATAATAAATCTAGGATTTTTGAGAGGAATCACCACTGAAAGAGACATAATACAAATTACCTTTCAATGAAGAGGAAGACGTATGCTTGCATACATTGCGGTGTATCAACTTGAGAATATCTCCTGATCTCTGCTTGCTGGATGGAAAAGTGATATTGGAATGTTTAGTGAGTACTCGTCCTTTGCATACACCAATCTGTCCTATCTTGAAATTTGGCAATCCCTGGACCATGTCTTTCAAGAGAGGAAGAGCTCCATAGTGCAAGTGACCAAGACACTTGTGCCACAACTTGCCACTATCATGCATTGAGGCCCTCGTGTTTTGTAGTATTAGCAAGGAGCCTTTAAAGGTCTCCTTCATGGACTTCTTTGGCCAAAAATCAAGGAAATTCTTGGCTGCAATCTTTTATGATGCTTTGCTGATCATTAAACTCAACTGTACACTTCATATATGTAATACTTGAGACAGAAAATAATAACAGAGACAAAAGAAGATTATTTCTTAATCCTAGCACAAAAATAACATCATACAAATTGAGAGCATCACTTGAAGGCACCCTGAAAGAACTGGTGCCGATTCCAGTGATTGGATATGTAGCATCATTGCCCAATTCCACGTGTATGCCCACATCTTGTTCTTGAAACTTGCTAAATTTTTTCTTGTTGAATATCATATGCTGTGACACTCCACTGCCCACATACCAACAAACACTAGAAGTGGTTTTGGGTAGAAAGGCATGAAACTAGAGGGAAGACGGTTTCAAGCTTGGATGCCAACTCATCCACTCCTGCTGAAGTATCTACACTCCCTGCAAACTGCTTTTGTTGTTTCTTACCTTTTCCTTTTCTCTTCTTTGGACACTAATTAGCAAAGTGCCCTTTCTTGTGACACTTGTAACACGTCATATGACTCCAATCCTTAGTACCATGATTTGAAGAAGATGTCTCCTCTTCCTTACCCTTCGCAAGTCTCCTTTTCTTTCCACCTTTCCTCACCTTCCTGTTAAGTGCAAAGTCTTGGTCTTCTTGGCTAACACTGTTTCCTGCGTTGTTTCTTCTTGGACAAAGATGTCCTAAAGTTTCTCAAACGTTGGGAGGTTTTCTCGAGCACACACACCATGAACCAATGTTTTAAAACTAGGACTCGGACTTGGAATTGGTTGAGGGTCAACTCGGACTCGGACTTGGAATGACTCAGACTGATCTGATTTCAATGACTCTGTTTACTAAAAAGATACATAAAATATTTAAATTTTAATGAAAAAAATATATTTTAAAGATTCCAAACCATAAGAGACAATATACAAAGTCTGCTCATGTATATACCATGTAAGGGTGAATCTATCAAAATGGCACCAAGTGAAATACATATCAGCAACAAAATACATAATCAATGAGGCTCTAAATGGCCTCTAGAGTCCGACAAACATGCTACAAACATCTCCTTTTGCCTAGCCTTGTCTTCTTCAAATTTCGCACAGTGATTTTGCAATTTCAATCTAATATGTCCAATCTCCTTTAATGGTGCCATGCATGGGGCAACTTGGCCTCTTATACTAGCCAAGTGTTGTTTCAACCTACGAATCCCCCTGCCCCCTTTATGCATTTCTTGCAATATTTGCAATACATCTCCTCATCAACGAGATCAACATGGATTCATGCAAGGTCTTTGACTCTTGGGGCCATGGTAAAATCTCAATCTGCAAATTCAAATCTGCAACATTGCAAACCCTATCTTAATATGCAAAGTTCAAACTTCAAACTAGTATAGGTGGAAAGTACAAAACTTTAAAGATAGATTTCAGATCTACAATTTAATGAGAGAAAAAAATAGGGACAAATTTATCATTTAACTGTTAACATACCCGGGACAGATCACTGCTCTTCAACACTGTTCCAAAACTCCAAATGCTCAATGAGAGAGGTGTGAGGCAATTTGGGGGGGGTGTCTCTTTATAGCTTTTTGGTAGGGTTTAGGTTGTTGAAATAGGTTTTATTTATTTAATTTTTTTTTGAATTTTTCATGCACAATCCACTACGGTGGGGTCCAAGACTGACTTGGTTGAGTAGGTAGGTACTTGACCGAGTTGGGTCGGTTTGGTACCGAATTGACCGAAGCATGCCTTGACTTGGCTGGTTTGGTACCAAGCCGGCCCTTTGAACCAATCTTCTGGTCAAGTTAGTATGCTTAGCTATCAACTCAGTCGAGTTGATCAAGTCTAAGTCAACTTGGACCGATTTTTAAAACACCGCCCTGAACAAAAGCTTTCCAACTAGGGGATAAACCTTTTAGTGCAATAGGCATTGACTCCTCTTTGATTTTCATACCAAGCAAAGAGTTGATCTCCAAGCTTGGGGATCTTCATAAGGTAACTTGCCACGTTGTTTGAATTACTCATGTGTGCTTAGGACAGCTTGTTCTTCAAGAGCTTGTTGGAAATATTGATACTTTGATATAGAGTAGTCAATGCATTGAACATTTCTTTTGTCAATTTTCTTGTGATGTGAGGAATCAGGGGCTCCTTCACAGAGTCCAAAAGAATCCTCTCTTCCTTTGCAACCTTCTTCTCTTGTTGAGATAACTGTTGAGGATCGGTAGGAACTGTAATTTTTCCTTGGACTACGCCCCTTAGATCAATCTCTTCCATAAGCATCTATAATTGACTCTTCTAAGGGGTGAAATTGGAGGCTCCTTCTAATTGGTCACACTCTTTGAGACTTGACATTCCGAAGTTCACCATTCCTATAATCCCTTGGATCACAACTCAAACAAAAAATAGTTCAGCAAAAATCAGCAACCTTTCGCAGGTTCAATTTGCCCTTCACTTGCATAAAAGGTAGTTCAACCTCTCACAGGTCCTTGTGCTTTTCTGGGGCATGGATCGCTCCAACCACTGGAGCTTGTTGGGAAGCCTTCAATAATGCAATGTAATAAAGTTGTGTGTTATAAGTGACTCATAAGTAGTTATTAGGAATTAATAGGGTTATTAATGTAAGGTAGTTAGGTCGTGCAACTCTATAAAGGAGATAAATGCTATCGTGAAAATGTGCTTCTCAATTAATGAATAAAGTGTTATAGTTTTTGTGTGTATATCCTTTATTTTATATGATCCATTTTCTCTATACTTCTCTTCCCTGACCCATTAATAATAATTGCCCTCAAAAGATAGGGACTGGATGTTGAACACAAATTAGTGTTCAAAAGTGGACGGTTTGGGGCATCTGTCCAACCATCCTTTACAATAGAACATCCATCTATACTTCATGACACCTTCAATGGGGCTGTCACTATCTCAAAGTGGCCTTTCTCCTCTTACAACCAACACCATGGGAAGGCTCTTATAGCTAGGTGACCTATACCCTGTGGAACTATCATTAATGGCATACCATTTGATCAAAATGTGGGGAATGAGCCACATTAAATAAGCTACTACATGCAGGAAAAAAACTTGCTATAGCAAGATCAACACCCGCCCTACCCTTGATATCAAACAATTCATGGCCCAGCTCTTCTCTTAGGAGATGAAGGCCCTACAATATTTGAGCTTGGAAGCATTGTGAAAGATACCACGGTAAAATTAATCTCTTCAACAGTAATATAATTGGCAGTGGGTGCATTAGAGCATCAGCCACCAAATGTTGGTTCATGGATTGGGCAAGTGATGTGAGGTAATAAACCATCAGCCCTTTCTTGCTCCCTTACTGCTCCTACCTTATGATCTTCTGGACCAGTTCAAGGTTCCACTCCTTTGCCTGAAATGTGCATAAAATGGGCACGGACCCTTGTACAACTTTTTCATGCAAATGGACCTTTGTATAACTGGCACTCCAAGGCAGTCCATTTAATTTAGGAATTCACACAATTTTTGCTGCCCCCCTTGAACCCTTGCCTTTCTTTACCCTCTCACAATATTTCCAAAATGGAGTGTTTCTAGTGGCTGACATGATGGGACATAGTAAAGAAAACTCAGAAAATCTTCCAATTGCTGAGATAAAAATCCTCCTTGCTGCTGTCAAAATCTTCCTCTTGCTAAACTGTGTCCTTTGCTGCTGTTAAAATTGCTTATGGATAGAAAACCAGCTGTCCCAACCTGCCAACAAACCCATGCTGCTGTGTAAACCTGAAATGGAGAGCCATAGTGAAAACCGGTTAAAAACATTGATTTTGGCAGCTGTTTTCTGTCTTTATATGAGCCAATCAATGTCACACTAGGGTATTCTTGGCCCACCCTTTTAATTTCTTTTTTGTTGCACGTTTTTTTATGCTGAGATGTCCTTGATTTTTGATGGGGGTTGAAGGGTGTGTTCCAGAAACAGCTGCAGAAATTTCCAGTGGCAGAACTATGGAATATGCTGCAGTTAATCTGCTATTCTGTTGGAGCCTGGAATTTGCTTCAAATGCAAGCTGTTGACCTATTTATGACCTCAGTTATAGGCTGCTGCCTCTCTAAAATGTCATGCTACTCCTTAAGTACAGATTGTCCCCTCTATATGCAGGTGGTGGCAGCTATAAGGGCTGATTCCGTATTAAAAGTACAATTTCTTTTTGAAATCTTGGATATCCTCCTACAAGTTGCATTTTTTAATAAGTCCAAAACAGTCAAGTATAGCACAATAAAGTTTTTTGATGATGCAGGAGTCAAGAATGAACAACAAAATGAAGAGAAATGGGGTAATATATATTACTATAATGTGATTTTGACATCTTCTTCGCCAATGTACACTTTTGATCTGAAATTGGATTGACTAAAAGAAGACTAGAGAGTGGAGGTAGGATCAATTGAGGAAGTTGATTGAACCACGTCGACTGACTGATATAGAAGAACCACTAAAAGAAGATCAACGATGAAGTCAACTAGCTTACTAACTAAACTAGGTTGACTAGTTTGCATATGTTGATGACTAGAATGGGACATTGACTAGATTTGATGAAAGATGTAGATTGAAGGATTGGTAGGAGCCTTGTTATCTGTATTATGATAACACGACGAGGTTCAAAACTTCAACATGGAAGGGATATCTATGTTAGCTCTCAGGGTTACTCCAAAAGTGTTTACACCATGTTTGGGGGTGCTCCATGAGATTTGGGTTACATGATATATGATCAGCCCTTTGATGGTCTATGATGGATTTGCACATTGGAGTTGACTTACGCAGTGGTTGCTTGACCTTAGTTGGGTGCTTGCATGATATTCTTTCCTAGGGCATTGGTGATCTCCTGACAACATTGGTGATGTTCTACATGATGGCCACATGGAGGTGGTTACTTGCTTGGAGAATGCTCTACTTAGGAGGAGGAACATTTTGCGTTCTGGATGAGGACATTGGGCCTTAAGGCTTACACATCACAGGGTAGCTTGGATGCTTGCATGGGGGCTTGGAGATGGCTTGGGGATGCCTGGGTTGTGATAGTGTTCATGCAAGGGGAGTGGATCTAGTGGAGTACATGGCTTAGGAGGATTGGGCTTGTAGGAGGAGCATTGGACACACATCGTGGAGTGCCCTTGCATTTGGAGCCTTTCTTGTGGGTGACATCACCTTGGAGCTTAACATGTGTACCCTTGGAGTGTAGTTCTCCACATGTGTGAGCCGAAACGTGTTATTGTAGGTTTCTTGTAAGGGCATTGGCCCACATACATATTGTTGGCCTTCCTTACCTCTCATATATATAGAGGAAGGAGAGGGTCCTTCACTCATCATTCATTCATAACTCATTCTTGTGTTAGAGATGTGATTAAGAGTGCACCACTTCTCCTCTCTCTTGGATCTTTTTATGTACCCTCTCTCTCTCTGTCTTGGAGTTGCTAGGTCTTCTTGAGCTTGTTGGATCATCTTGAAGATTAGGGTTAGGGTTCATCCCTTAAATATTTGGAGATTAGGGCTCTGAGATGAAGCCCTTATTGTACTTGTTGAAGTGAAGGTTGTGCTAGCCTTGTGATAATGCTATGGCATGTACATGAACTTCATCTTTATGCATGTTAATGAAGTTTCCAGCTGTCCAATACTTGTCTTATTGCAGATTTGATTTTAAGCTGTCTGTATTCTTCATGATTTGTAATTTCCAGCTCTATGTGTCTTGTTGATTTGACATAAGTTAAGGGTGAATGTGATAAGCGATTTAACATTATAATTGAAGAATGTAAAGACACATTTACAGCTGTCATAAGTGTTTTCAAATCTGTTATTTGCATGATAAGATTGCCATAGAGGACTGAAACTTATTGGAACACATTGGTATCTTATCTCTTGACTTACCTAGTGTATTGGGGTTGTTAAAGATTGAAATATTGTCTGTTGTTGTTGCTGTTTTGTTTATATTTCATAACAGCCCTAAGGCTGAATATTCACAAGGTTAAGATCTAGGAAACCTTTAGGAAAGAGGTGAACTTTTTGAGTTGCATTAAAAAACTATTATTTTCGTTCTGCTGGGAAATTTCTATAGTCTACATGGAATTCGATGATCAGGATGAGTCAATTAGACTGTTGGCGTTAGTTACCAAAGGAGTTGAATTGTTTGAACTTTGATAACTAAAGGGATGCGAGAGAAGTTGAACAATTCTATTCGACTCTTGTAGATGGCCCATAAGAAGGTGGACTGTAGGAAGGAATGGGGTTAGAGAGAGAGGGGGAGAGGTTGGAGATTGGACAATTTGATTGAGAAAGTCAATTGAGGATCACAACTGACTTAGAGAATAGTCGCGACAAGAAGTGGAAGGACACCAAGAATACCAGACATTGTAAAACACAAACCTGTGGAGGTGGAATCCCAGAGTTGAGCAAGTTTGTAGTTGTAAATACTTACGGATTGACATTATCTAAGATTGATAAGATACTAAATGGAGTTTTTTCCCCATGAGTGTAATACCCCAGTTTTGATTCCTAGATCAATATTGTATATGTATATGATGAATGGCTAAAATCCGAGCATGCACTATGTAAAATTGTACATTGAATGATAATAATAAAAAATACATCACAAGTTGCAGAAGGAGGAGGACAAAAGAATGGGGGGATATGACTCAACAAGAGGGGAAAGAAAGGGGACTTAGGTGGGCTCAAGGGGAGCTAAAGAAAGATAATATTATTTTATTGATTAGCCTAAGTCCTTAACCTTGCTTAATTAGCATTCCTTTATCTTAGGGATTGATGATAAGAGAGGAAAAGCGTGTATTTTCATGAAGACACATGGTTTCTCATTCACATGCAATTTCACCTATGCCTTTTTCGGCCATGCGGAGGGGAGAGAGAGAGAGTTCGAAGCTTTTGGAGAAGAGTTCTAATATTTTTGATGGCAGTTCAAATTACCCAAGAGTCCAGAATTATCAAGGGGTTCGGAGTACCAAGCGGTTTGAATTATCATTTTGTTCGAACTACCATTTTTGTTCAAATGTCATGTTGTTCAAGTTACCATTTGGTGGCGGAATTCAAGTTATCAAATGTTGAGAGAGTTCAAGTTGCCATTCGGCTGGGAAATTTGGGAGAGCTCAAATTGCCATTCTATTGGGGAAATTTGAAAGAGTTCCTCCTTGAATTAGAATGACCATAGACCTACTATAAACGGGTTATGGAAAGCTACAACCATGAATTATGAGAGAATTGTGACTATATGGAATGATAATTGATATCATTGAGGAATTTTGCTACAATTGATAATCCTTGGAATCTCAACAATGAGATTTCTTGGCTAGCCTGTGTTGGAGCCTTCAAGGGAAGTGGGATAGCTTGAGGGATTGCTGAGCAAAGAAGGGGATCCTATTCCTTGGGTTGTGCAAGATGATGGGGAAAGAGGGTTGTGGATTGGGATTGCTATAGGTGGAAATTGACTGTGAGCCTGCAAACTGGGCTATGAGAAGAGAATTAGAGCCAACCATAGGAAAAATCTGCCCTTGTGGATTCATAACCTCAGCCCTAGGGTGGCCTTTGTTGCATAGAGAATTAATGCAGCAGGGAGCCTATGGTTGGGTGGAATGTCATTCTTCTACAACCACTTGGTGGACAATTTCTAGAAAGATAAGTGTTCGTGAATTTACTTGTGAATTGTGCTGAATTAATGCTGTTTATGTCATGGGTTTTATTACTATATAGTTTGTTTAGTCCTGTTTGCACGTGTAAGCTCGGAATTATAATTTATGGTGCCATTGTGATTGATGGTTAACTGTTCTTGCATAAGCTTGCATTGTTTTCCTGTGTGTTAATTAATTAGTTGTAGGTTTGTGGGTAAAGGTATTAGAGTAACCATTTGGAATGAGATTTGGTGTTTTCAAGAAGTACCCCATATCCTAGACAAAGCATAGAGGGTATTGGGTGCGTTACAAAAAGGGTTTTCCTTAAAAATATGAGGTGGAATTCTAGAGTCGAGCAACTTTGCAGTTGTAAATACTCATTGATCGGCATTATCTAAGATAGATAAGATAATAAATGGAGTTTATTCTCCATGAGGACTCTTCTTAAAAATATTCGTGTATTGTGTGATGAATATTTATGAGATTGATCGTTTGTTACTTATTTTGTTAAATGCTTAATAAGGAAATAAATCTAGGCCGCAATATTCATTAGACAATCATTTTTATTTCAACAGTATTCGTGTCATAATTTTGACTTGTCCATTCCAAAATGGATTAGTTTGGAATCAGAGTGAAGTTCTTGTTTTCTTGACAAGTGTATGGTGAAAACCAAAGTTGGATATTTGCAAGGTGTAGAGCCATTGTTACCCAGAATTACCAATAGTCATTCTCAGAGTCAAACTAAGATGAAGAAGAACAAGAGATTGATGAAGGCGAACTTAGATTCGGGAATTTGGAGACGCACGTAGAAGGTATTGCAAACCTACCACATGATTTGGTTCAAATTTTGGCTGACAAGATTAAAGATGGAGGAGAGGAAACTTCTAACAAAGAAACCATAATGTTCCATGATGGACAAGGAAAAGACCTTTCATTGGAAAGATGACCCTCAGACTTTCATAAGCCCTTTTAGAGTCGAAGCTAAAGTGGATATAAAGCCTTTTGATGGTGAGATGGACCCCGTTGGGTTGAGTAATTGGTTGATGCAACTAGAATTCTATTTTAGTTTCCGTGGGTTTATCTACATGAAAAAGATTTATTTCTCTCAACTAACAATGAGGGATATGCATTGCTATGATGGGAGAGTCTATTTCAAGAAAGATTTCTTACCAAGAAGAAGCAAGTTACAGACTAGGATGAGTTTAAGACCCTTGTTAAGAATGAATTCTATCCTATGGGACATGAAGAATAGGTGTTCAAGTGGCATTATCTTAGATAGAGACACGGGCAAGGAATTTAAGAATGTACAATTGAGTTCAAAAGGAAGTGCATCCAATTAGGTATTGACCAATTTGACAAGAAGGGGTGATGATGAAATACATTAGCGTGTTGTGTAGTCACATTAAGAAGGAAATAATTCTCTTTGAGGTCAAGGCCCTTGATGAGGCATGTAAGAATGCCATGTATATTAAAGGAAAACACAATACAAAATCGACTGATGGAACAAGCTCCTAGAACATAAGGGAGAAAGACTTAGGAAGGAAAAGGGAAATAGAGGGTAAAGAATAAATTTTTCGAGCTTATTCCTAGGGGTTGGATTGGAAAGAAATTTATGGATGTTTAGAAAGTTGAAGGTAGAGAGATAGAAATAGCATCAAATGTTAATGACAGTTTTGTTAATGGCTCACTCGAACATTGCTAGCATCAGAAAGGGTGAGATTGTTGAGAAGAAAGACCCGACTAGAGTGAGAAAGTCGATTTTTGTTTCTGAGCAAAGGTCCTTAGACATAGTGAGGGAAAAGTTGTTCCATTAGAAGGTGCAAATCAAGAGGATAGTGGTAACAACTATCTTTGATTTTGTGATAAAGATGCTCTCTTCATGAGAAAAGACAACAAGTGGAGGTTGATAAAGGAAGGGCAACCCTACCTTATCAATAGATACAAGAGTAAGAAGCCAAAATCCTTAATTTTTGCTAATTAGGCTAATAGGTTGATTAATAGCAATAAGAAATTTGTAATTTTGATTTTAGACCTAAGGAGGATCATAGTGCAAAGACAAAGAATGAGGTAGTTGATATCATAGTGGATCAAAAGAACTTGAGTTGACTTCTGTGCATGTATGAGGTCATTTTTGTGAAGCCAAAGGGTTTGCCACCTAAAAGGTCAATTAAGCATGAGATAGAATTGTTACCAGAGTTGCCATTGCTAAATATTGGTCTTTGTCGAATTTCTCTCATGGAGTGATAAGATAACAGGTAAATACAATAATTGTTGGATCAAAAAAGGGTTATCAAGCCTAGTGTGTCCCCTTGTGGATCTTTGATTATGTTGGTTCCAAAGAAAGAAGGGACTTGGTATATGTTTTTCGATTTCATAGCAATCAACAAGATCATTGTCAACGCACTAATGTCCTTGCCAAGGATTGACGACTTGCTAGACCAATTGTAAGGAGCAAAGTATTTTTCCAAGCTAGACCATAAGTGGATATCACAGGGGATCAAAAGAACTTGAGTTGACTTCTGTGCATGTATGAAGTCATTTTTGCGAAGCCAAAGGGTTTGCCACCTAAAAGGTCAATTAAGCATGAGATAGAATTGTTACCAGAGTTGCCATTGCTAAATATTGGTCTTTGTCGAATTTCTTTCATGGAGTGATAAGATAAGAGGTAGATACAATAATTGTTGGATCAAAAAAGGGTTATCAAGCCTAGTGTGTCCACTTGTGGATCTCTGATTGTGGTGGTTCCAAAGAAAGAAGGGACTTGGCATATGTATATCGATTTCATAGCAGTCAACAAGATCATCGTCAATGCACTAATGTCCTTGCCAAGGATTGACAACTTGCTAGACCAATTGTAAGGAGCAAAGTATTTTTCCAAGCTAGACCATAAGTCGAATACCATTAGGGAAGGATTGAGGAGGAAGATACTTGAAAGATTTCTTTTAAAAGCAAGTAGGGGTTGTTTAAACGGTTGGTGATGCCATTTGGGTTTACTAATGTGCCAACTACATCTATGAGGTTGATGAATGAAATTCTTAGACCCTTTATTGAATCTTTTGTAGTTGTGTACTTGGATGATTACTATTCTACAACAAGACTTGGAAGGATCACTTAGACCATTTGATGCAAATGCTATAAAATCTCAAGGAGAAGTTGCAGTTGAATATGAAGAAGTGTGATTTTTCTAGACATGTACTTCTTTATCTAGGATTTAGGATTGGTTGAGATTGATTGAGAATTGACCCAACTAAAGTGTAGACCATTTAGAAGTGGCCTATGCCCGTGAATCTCATCGAGGTAAGGAGTTTCCCATTTGATGCAAATGCTATAAACTCTCAAAGAGAAGTTGCAGTTGAATATGAAGAAGTGTGATTTTTCCAGACATGTACTTCTTTATCTAGGATTTAGGATTGGTTGAGATTGATTGAGAATTGACCCAACTAAAGTGTAGACCATTTAGAAGTGGCCTATGCTCGTGAATCTCATTGAGGTAAGGAGTTTTGTCGGTGCATGTCGGTATTTTTGGAAGTTTATTTCACATTTCTTGGAGATTGCTACACCTTCACACTCCATAACAAGAGGAGAGAGAAAGTTTCTTTGGATAAAGGAACAAGAGAAACCCTTTGATATCTTGAAGAAGAAGATTTGTGAAACATCTATATTAGGACTTCCAAATCTGCAAAAGCCTTTTGAGATTACGATTGATGCATTTGGTTATGCTATGGGGGCAATCCTCATGCAAAAGAGAAGACCAATTGCTTACCATTTGGAAACGTTTAGTGGAACAGTGTCAGGATATCCTACCTATAATATGGAGCTATTAGCTTTACATCAATTAGTGAAGCATTGGAGAGCTTACATACTAGGAAAGGAGAGAATGATCCACACCAACCATAAGCCTTTGCAATTTTTTAAATGCAAAGCAAGTTACAACAAGCAAGGCATACCAATTTGATGTCTTATCTACAATAGTTTAGCCTTGTCATCAAGCACAAGAAGGTGGTTGTCAATAAGATTTCTTATTTCTTATCTAGACCACTGAGGTTTGCAATCTCATGACCTTGATGTAGCTACAACCTTTTCCATTTGAAGACATGCAGATTCAATATGAAGAGGACAAATGATTTCATTTCATTGTATTGGAGTCACAACATGGAGTGAAGAATCATGACTACTATTTGAAAGATGGTTTGTTGTACAAGGACAATAACTTATGTATTCTAATTTTTTACTGGAGAGAACCATGTTGTTAAGAGAAGCCCATACTCCAGAGTTGGTGGACATTTTGGTGCTAGAAAGAGCTTATTAAACTTGTAGAGGTATGCATATTGGCCATGTTATCCCCCACTTTTAGGGATAACTAGGAGATCATGTCTCGAGGCCCACAGGTCCTAGACATGGAGAACCGAGAGCAGGATTTACTTTAGCATGGCCCTGGAGGGCCCACCTCTTCTTTCTTCCTACACCTCTATCTTGTCAGCAGTAGCAGCAGCATCCATCACCATCAGCTTGGTCTTGTGTCAGAGATGGTTCTTGCTCCATGAGGTAATTAGTCCGGTTATCGTGGTATGTGTCACTTTGATCACCAAAGCCCTTGAATATGTGCATTTGATTCCTTTTGTTTCTAACAAATGCTTGGATCTTACACTTGTCCACTTGACCATGTCTGGGGGGATTGATAGGATGCCCTAGTAAGCCTGTGTCCTTAGGTTTCGGTTTGCCCCTGGGGGGGATTTTTGAAAATCCATCGTCCGCTCCCTTCACAACACCACTTTTTCATCTTGCTTCCCGCTCACCTATCCCATTCCACTTGTTCGGGCAATGGGTTGACCTATTTACAGGATTGCACCTTACCTCGTGGGAAGAAGGGGCTAAAGGCCCAAAAGGTAAAAGCAAGCTGGCAAAAAATAAAAGCCTAAGAATAAAACCTCGAGATGCTTCGCCCATGGATCCTCGAGAAAGCAATAAAAGGCTTCTCAGCAAGAAACAAGAGGGACCCGTAAAAATAACAAAACAAGACCTAGTCAGAGGATAGGGGTCTCATCACGAGCCAACCTATTAGGTCCATGGGTACCTAGCAGTATGACATTACCACCAGTTGGTTACCATGCCAGGGTAGTGACTCTTGGTTGCATGGCCAAGGGAAAGGGGGTCTCATCACGAGCCAACCTTCTCATTTCTGTGAAAGTACTTGTGGGTAACGCTGTCACCACTGGTCACCACGCCAGGGCAGTGTCCCCTGATTAGCCTCTTGAAGAAAAAAGAAATATAAAAATGAAAGAATAAAAAGAAAGAATAAAGGCATGGGCTTGGAAAGATTTGCATCCAGGACAGGTACAACTCGCCTTCTACAAAGGCACCCACAGGTAAAACTTTGCATCCACTGCCCTCACTGCACCCACCTGCTTGGACATCCCTTGACCACATCACCCACTTGCATGGCTTGGATGAGGTCTCTTCCGGAAACTTTCCTCTTCCAGTGGACACTAGTCCAATAGGGCGCCCTATCATTTTCTCCAAATTTGTATTGCAGGCTTGTGTAATGTCTTTGAGCTTTGACTGATGTATTAGGGATTTTATGCACGTGTTTAATAATATTGATGATGAGATGTGATTGACATT